>PQVD01000817.1:68585-82358 GCA_003012265.1 Setaria equina | reverse complement strand
GCTTTTTGATTAAAAGTTTTGTTTTTTTTTTTTTTTTTTTTTTTTTTTTTTTTTTTTTTTTTTTTTTGCATCAATAACGCACCAATAGTCTTTCCAACTTCGTAGCTCCAGCAACTTCCCGGCGGACAGATTCGTAAGAATTTAAGAGTTTTTGTCTCGATGACAAAATCTTACTTATCAAATCAAACTGTTCAAATCCAAGTAAATCGATGAGCTGAAAAAATAAGCCAATTTACAGAAGTGAAATACTATTCTGTGTCTGCTTAACTGTGTTATGTTGAATATTTCTATACAACATATGACTGAAATCAACTTTTACGTATATGAGAGTATATTTGTGTCATGATCATGGAATAAAACCATGAAATTTTGCACAAACTACACAACAAAAAAGCAACAAATTTTGCAGTCTTGAACGGAAACGTCACTTCATAACGAAGCATTTTTAAAGTGTCTCATTTAAAATAATATTTATTAGCAAATAGAGTTCCAAGCAATATTTCTTCTCTTCTTTTACAAATGAAAATTACTTCGCCTTGTAAATCGTCATTTTCATGTGAAGAACGCAACAAGTCGAACAAATACCGGCTGACAGACTCTGGATCATCATAAACTCTGTTGATTGTCGATAAAATATCGTTATTTGTTATTATATCCTGCACAACTACTATATTACAAGTTTCTGTCGTAATTCGACTTCACAAACATCATCTGATTATAAGACGAACCATGACCACACTAACCATATTATTGCAAAATATTATTGGAAAGCAAACATAAAACATGAAGAATAACAGGAAAGAACTAGTCTACATGAAACATACCCCTGAGGAAGATGGTGCATCATTGGTGATGACAGTGGGTGGTGATAATGAAGCATCAGCAGACTGCACAACATCCGAATGAAGCTCTTTTTCGACAAATCGTTTTTTCCAATAGATATGTCTTGTCATTCTAAAAGAAGGTCCAAGTACTCCAAACCATTACAGTGTGAGGAGAATTTTGAACAAGTGACTATTTATGGACTACCCCGTCTCCTCCCGAGAAAAATTAATTTCGCTCACACTACCTATTATTTTCCATTTCTAACTTTGTATGATTCTATTTTCTCAATCCCCTCAAAATTATACCATTGAATCATTACTTGAAATATTATTGAGGAAAATATATGGAAGACTAACCGTGAACTGTGCTTAACTGTTGGAGGATTTATCATCACAGTTACATTTTTTCTAAGTAATTCCTTCATTTTTCTTTTATTCTCTTGTCTACCTATAATTTTCCATTTTATTAAAACTCCTTTTGACGCACAGTGCCATTACACATTTCAATCTTCGAATGACATCAGCAAATGAAATTCACATCGCCCTTAATTAACGCTTTCAGAAGTGCATGTTGTGTTGTAAGGAAAAGAATGTTTATCGGGATTGGTTTACCGCATTTCCTGAAACAATATACCATGCTAACCATACAGTATGAAATGAATCTATGCATCATGCAACGCATCCTGAGACTACCTTCGCACTATGCTTCGCTGACATCTCAAGCTACGCCTCAAGCTACACATCTCGACACATACTCCTAGGCTTCCCAACAAACTATTAAAGCAGTCGTCCATGCAATCTTTAGAAAAGTGGAGAAAAGTTTTTCTGTTTTGCATCGAGCGACTCTCTAGTAGCACTACCATAATATCATTGTCTTCCAGCAATACGAAAAACATTTTTAGTAAACCAGCATTAAGCCCTTGGCTTGTGTTTGGTTTGCTATAAACGAGAAGAATCTCGCTGTGTAATACTGACAGGTTAGTTTGATGTTTTTTTGTGGTTAAGATGAAACTATTAGGTACAACTGTTTCGATGGCTTTTTAACTCCTTATGCTCGTTTTAATTCGTATCCTGCTGCACAATAAGGATTCGTATGCACAATAGGATTTAGAGCATTCTGCAGTTGGTAGTTTCCTAGCAGTATCAGACAGGTTATGCTTTGGCAGTGGACAAGCATGATGTGATCCTGGAGGTATAGAGTAATGCGTAGTTCGTATTGTTTTTAAGAAATCACAGCTGCATAACTTGGCATCATTCTGCTAAATTGCGCAATTTATTGGATCCCGAAGTGTTGCAGATGCTAAGATGACAATTGAAACGTATTAGTAGGAAAAGTGAACAGAAGGGACAAAAGAATAGAAACTGTCAGTGATGGTTCACTTGATTTTCTCCAATGGGTTGCAGCTACTTCTTGCTTGTATTAATTATTGTCGGCATATTTTACGCACTTAACTGAAGCAGTCCTATTTAGTCCCAAATTCTATTTTAGAAGTCGAAATCTTAGAAATAGATGTATAAAGATTGGTTATGTAAGACTACTGAAATGAGAAGAACAAATATATATCGTTCTATATTTTGGAGCTGACGCTTTCCTCCTCCGTTTACTTATAATAGAATTATTTTTGTTTGATGTAGGAAGGACCACTTGCAACGTAATCGTTAAGATGACCCTAGCGTTTCCTTTTCTTTTTATGGTCGTTTCTTATTTGCTTGTACTTTTTCGTGGTATTCCAGGTACAGATTGCTGCTGTCATGCTTCCAGTGCAGATATTAAAACAAAATGCTCAAGAAGAGCGAGGCGAAGGAGCACGTTTGTCGTCCTTTGTTGGTGCTATAGCTATTGGTGATTTGGTGAAATCTACGCTAGGACCCAAAGGAATGGTAAGTTTTTTATGCTGTGCAGTTCGATACCTCGTTTTATTCTAGATTGTTCACTTTTATACTACTGTTAGAAGCTTATTAACTACAAAAAGTAATGTTACTTATAGTTACTCGGCTGTCGAGCATCTCTTTTATAGTTCCTCATCAGCAGCTTCTTTTTGTGCGTAGGATCACCATTTTTAGTTGGCTTCTGTAAAATATCTTTCTCTTGTGTTATAACGAATTTTTGGAATTATGCTATTTAAGGATAAAATTTTGCTATGTGGTGAAGGTGAATCGCAGCAAGTACAAGTAACAAATGATGGTGCTACCATTTTGAAATCTATTGGTGTTGATAATCCGGCTGCAAAGGTTCTCGTTGGTAAGGAGTTAAAACAGTGACTAGAATTTGAAAGTACTTATTGGAAATGGCGCTTCGGCTAAGACGATGATGTAACTTGTTGAATAGTAATATCATTCGCTCGAAATTTATTAACCATAGTTTTTTATTAACTTTTAGCTTTGAGCTGGTTTTTTTCTTTTTTTTTTTTTTTGGAGAGGAGGGAGGCTTTTGCAATAAGAAACGTTTGCATTTCCCGTGTTGGTTCTGTACATAGTAGCTTTGCTATAGCCATACACTGTTTAGAAATTTCGATGACACAAGATTCGGAAGTGGGTGATGGAACGACATCAGTGACTGTTCTTGCTGCTGAACTATTAAAAGAAGCAGAACGACTGATTGCTGCCCGAATTCATCCACAAACGATCATTAGTGGCTATCGCAAAGCCTTGAAAATAGCGCAAGAAGCACTCCGAGCCTCGGCAAAACCTTCCAGTCCAGCAGATATGCGCGCTGATTTGTTGAAAATAGCTCGAACAACACTGGGTTCCAAAATTTTGGCACAGCATAAGGAACATTTTGCACAGCTTGCTGTCGATGCTGTATTGCGTCTGAAAGGTTCTGGATGTTTGGAATCCATCCAGATTATCAAAAAACTGGGTGGTTCAATGGACGACAGTTACCTGGATGAAGGTTAGTGGGAAAGTTAATGTGAAAAAGAGATTTCAAATGTTAAAGAGCTAGACTGCTGAGGTACCAGACAACTTTTTCCTATGTTTAATCACTTTTCCAAGAGCAGATGCTTGCTAATGGTCTCATTTGCAAGTTCGATTCTCTTGGTATATCGTATGCTTCTAACAGTGTTTACTATCGATATTAGGAGTGACATTCGTTGCGGCTGATTTATTTTTAATTTTTAAAGTTTTGCTTAGTGTGATTCATTTTTATGATTTGAGGGTTTTTGCTCGAGAAACGTCCGGGTATGTACCAGCCTAAAAGAGTTGAAAATGCAAAAATTCTGATTGCCAATACTCCGATGGATACTGATAAGGTTTGCTCGTGCAATGATTAATGAGTGATACTGAATATCTCAAGTAAATAGAAAACTTTTTGCTTGCTTACATCTCGACACATGCTTTGAATACCTAGTTTATACCTTTTGCTCGTATAAACTTGTAACTAACCTC
The DNA here is from genome assembly GCA_003012265.1 of Setaria equina. Classification (NCBI taxonomy): domain Eukaryota; kingdom Metazoa; phylum Nematoda; class Chromadorea; order Rhabditida; family Setariidae; genus Setaria; species Setaria equina. The sequence goes on along the minus strand of PQVD01000817.1, from coordinate 78,147 downwards.
TTGCTATTCTAGGATCAGTCGAAAGCCTTGTGCTAATTTCCAAGAATTTGTACAAATGTGATAGATAGTACTCTTTAATTTATAGGTAAAAGTATTCGGTTCGAGGGTTCGCGTGGATTCGGTAGCCAAAGTTGCAGAACTGGAAGTTGCTGAGAAACAGAAAATGAAAGACAAGGTTGGTAATTTACAGATCAGACTATTTTATTAGAATTATTATTGTTTCCGAAAATTAGCGGTTGTCTTCGAAAACTTCCAAATTAATTTGAGGAATCTACAGTTGAATTTGTTATAGGTGAATAAGATCATAGCACATAAAATTAATGTGTTTATCAATCGCCAACTAATTTACAATTATCCGGAGCAACTCTTTGCTGATGCTGGTATTATGGCCATTGAGCATGCTGACTTTGAAGGAATCGAAAGACTTGCTCTTGTTCTAGGTTTGTCATCCCTCTTCTTTCCAACCAGTAGTTTTTGTTTTGGCTGTGTTTTTCTTTGTTACGACTGCAATATTTAATTATAGGTGGTGAAATTGTATCAACGTTTGATGCACCAGAATTAGTTAAACTCGGCTCGTGTGATCTTATCGAAGAAGTTATGATTGGTGAGGATCGATTGTTGCGATTTTCTGGTGTTCCCATTGGTGAGGATGAATTTTTGTGAAGTATTATGAACATTGTTTGCTAATTCTGCTTTTATGAACAAGCAGCTGTTTTTCACTATCAAAGTATTTTGAAAAGTGTTTTGGTTTTTAGTTTATGATTTCGTGAATTATATCAATTGTGATTAATTTATTACTCCTTTTAGGCGAAGCATGTAGTATTGTTGTCCGTGGTTCTACACAACAAATTCTTGATGAAGCTGAACGGTCACTTCATGATGCTTTGTGCGTTTTGGTGACACATGTTAAAGAAGCACTCACGGTCGCTGGCGCCGGAGCATCTGAAATTTTGATGAGCACAGCAGCAATGTCCGAAAGTCAGAAGGTATGAATGGAGTAAAATTCAAGTGTGTTATATTGATCAGCTAAAGGTGCGACCTCAAAGTTACAAATGTTTTTTTGATTATTCCTCTATGATACAGAATGTTCTCGAAATTAAGATTGCTGGGAAAGAATCGCTTGCTGTTGAGGCATTTGCTCGTGCATTAACACAGTTGCCAACTTACATCTGTGATAATGCTGGTCTGGATAGCGCAGAAATCATATCAAAATTACGTGCTTATCACACGAATGGTAATCATTCCATGGGAATCGGTTAGTTTTTATTTTTTGTCTTATTGAATATAACGAAAAACATCTCATAATTTTCCTTATACTTGGATGCGCCTCTGAATACACGTTTCAGATTATTTGAAGAAAATGATTTTATATTTTATATACGAGCTCTGTGTGATGAGACTTGCCACTTTTTGACTAGTAGTTTCTGATACCTTTAATAAGAAAGTGTGCATTTCCAGTCAAGCGATCGCGGGATTTCGAGAACTGCCATTAGACGAAAAAGTAATATGTTTATTTTTTTATAAATTTCCAGATATCGAAAATGGCGAGGCAGCGAATGTCATTGAAAAAGGTCTCATTGAATCGTTCAGTGTGAAAATGTGCATGGTTTCCAGTGCAGCAGAAGCGGCTGAGCAGGTATCGCGTTTCTATTCTAACTTGTCAATTTTTGAAAAAGAGGACCAAAAAAATTTTTTCAATCAAAAAAAATCTTTCAAAAAAAAGTTTTTGTTAGTTTGAAGACATATCATGAGCATTCATATTTCGTGTAAAGAATTCGCAGAGAGAATAAATTTCTTCAACTTCTGCAAAGCAGAGACGAAATTTTCATAATAAGTTTTTCACAATTCTAGATTCTTCGTGTAGACAATATCATCAAGAGCGCACCACGACAACGAGCACGTGATCGTAGACCTTGTTAAATTTTTACGACGGAAATATTTGCATTGTTGACTACAAAGATTGCACAAAAATGATTTCAGTATTTGAATTCAGAGAATCATTTTACAAGTCCAAAAATTCCTTAAGATTTTATCCGCAGATTGTTTCTGTTTTTCACTCATCCTAAATCTCATATATGTTCAGTTAACATTTTTTAATGAAGTTTAAATTTACCGCTTGACGCTTTGTTAGAAAATTTCTAATTGATTATCGGTATTTGTTATTTTAAAAAATAAATTTCTGTTTTCAAGAAATCGATCCCTGTCTACATAATAAGAACTGCATAAATGGCCTTGGTTGTATTGTTCTCGATTGTTCTTTAACACCGAGCTAAACTTCCTGACTTCTCTGCCCTGAACCTGATATCTTCCACGGTTAGACTGACATTTGTAGTAAGTTGAAGTAGCTGGACGAACACGAAGATATTTATTCTAGTAGAGGAAAACTTGCGATCAGTTCGTGTTATTCTCGGACATGACCAGTTAGCGTAGTTTGCATAACATTTCCGGTTTTAAAGGGCTGACACTTTTGTGAAATAGTCATTTTGATTATTTGTGTTCGTTCTGAACAGTTTCTCGTTGTTGTTGCTTACCATAACGCAAAATATTGCTATTAATGGAATGTAAAGTGAGTGATAAAATGCCAGCCGTTGGCTCGGAGATCACGTTAAAGGGGAAGCAGTATCATGTAGAATCGGAACTTTACGATGGACCCTTTAGCAAAGTTTATGTCATTAACACGGGTTGTATGCAATATGCAATGAAAATTGAACGTAAAGCAGGATCAAAGAGGTTATTTTTCTTTTTTGATTTTTGTGACAAAGCTACCTCTTTCTGCAAGAAATTCTTCCACTTCTTCCCTCCATCTTTTTCAACACTTCGATCGCAGAATGCAAAATCTTTATTTAGGTGTATTTATTTATGTTATCAATGTTATTAATAGCAACTAATTTTTACTTGAACATTTTTATACTGCATCAAAATATGTATTCTAAAAAAGAAAAAAAAAAATTTACTCATTACAGACCTGTGTTGAAACTGGATGCATTAGTACTTAAGCAACTTAATCGGCAAGATATTACTGTGGGATTTCCACGTTTGATTGTTGCTGGTAGAACACCACTTTATAAATATGTTATTATGGAATTAGTTGGTCCAGATTTACAACGTTTGCGCCGTTCGATTCCGACAAAAAAGTTACTAAAAATTCTACAATCTTTTGTCTTACCTTAATTAATAGAAATATTGGCTCATTTCCTTTTTCATTTCGTTATTTTACATCTTTAACTTTATTAGGAAATAAAAAGAAAAAAATCAATCTTCACTGGAAATGAAATTGCATGAAACAAACTTTATGATGAGAAAATGCAAAAAATACCGCATATCTAACTTTTAGGAGATTTTCCTTTTCCTTATTGACAATGATATTTGAAAAATAATTCAAAAAAAAAAAATTTTATCCTTAATATATTTAGTTGTTGCTCAAAAAAAATTTTTTTACACTGAAGGGACTTCGAGAATGTATTCAGTACTTAAGTGCCATCTTGTAAATATTTTCCTTTTTCAGATTCAGCCTTTCAACATCGCTTAGATTAGCATCACAAACTTTGAAACGTATTGAAGCACTTCATGATTGTGGTTGGCTTTGTCGTGATGTCAAAGCGAATAATTTTTGCATTGGCAAAGAAAATATGGGATTAATTTACATGCTTGATTTTGGTTTTGCTCGAAGATTTATGTTAGTTAACAACAATTATCTTCATTGCAAATAATTATTGTTACAATTATATTTCTTATTATTTTAGCAATTTACTGAAGTGATGCTTCCAAACAATTATTTCTATCCTCGGCGAGAAAATTACTTTACATATAATGTTAAAAATAATTATTCTGTAATATAGTCGTGAAAATGGTACACCTATTGAAAGACGGAATGCGGCCAGTTTAATGGGTACAATATATTATGCGCCAATGAATGCACATAATTTTTCGGAACAATGCCGGAAAGATGACCTGGAATCATGGTTTTATATGATTATTGAAATGATCGTTGGTAAAAAAAAAACTCTAATGATTCGATACGTTCTATATTTGTTTGACATCCGGAATTTCGTTATCTATAAATTCATATGTTCCAACCATGACTTCGCTAACAAAAACAGTCATTTGTTTAGACGGATGCTTCATGTCAAGTCGATAAAGCCAATAATAAGCAAAGTAGAAATTCAAACAGAATCTAGTATGACACAGTATGGAATTGGAACTAGCCTTGTGAAGTGAAAATTATATCAAAGACATATTTTATGGTTCTGTAGTTATTCCAGGACGCTTGCCGTGGTTCGTACATGATCCCAAAAAAGAATATTTGTTGGTTGGGGAATGGAAAAGGTTTAGTCGTGGTCCTGGCAGGCAGTTATTACTTGCCGATTCCCCAGTGGAATTTGAAGAAATTCTTGATATTATCGACCAAACTGCGTACTTTTTCAAATTTCGTTTCATTTTGGAAGAGCCTTTCAGTTTCCTAAACGATTTCTGCAGGTCTCTAAGCACGTTTCAGGAAAAAAAAGCTTGAAAAATTTAGGTTCAATGATCGACCGAGGTATCGAATCATCCATGCTTTTATCAATCAAGCAATGGATCGCTTAAAAGTGCGCGAATTTCTAGCAGCAAAGGAATATTTTTTTAAGTTTAAATACTTCAAACCGGAAACCACATCACAAGAAAGTTTTTTGGAGTGAAGCAATAGCTATTCCAGAAACGATTACTATGCCTTTCAAACTAGTTTTAAATCAGGCTTCTCTATATTTAGATCGACAAAACGAAACCATTTGAGTGGCAGGAAGATCCCAAAGTATTAAGGAAAATTACTATAATTGGTGAACATGGTGAATCTAATTTAGCCAGCAAATTTCTTCAAGAAAAAGAGAAAAATGCGAATTTGCCAAATGTAGTTAGCGGCCAAAATTAACAAATCTAACGAAAACTTGTCCCCCAAATATAATATAAACAGCTAAACCCGATTTATATATGTTCTATTTGTAAGATGATTATCCCAACCCTCCCCTCCAAGTATCATAAGGTTTGGAACATATAAAAAACTCTCTCTTAATTACTATGAACTGAATCTTTTTTTTTTTTTTTTGGGGGGTTTTTCAACTCTGTTCGCGGTGGACGTCAAAGCAGATGTTTATTTTATATGTTTTTGGCCCATACACCACAAAAGTTGCAGATTTCATAAGTTCAATAATTCTTCGTACAGTAGCAACACAGAGTGATGAAAAACACAAACACTTGTTAATATAAACAGGCTCCAATTGTATTCAGTGAAAGACAAGAATCTTTTTTATGGTAAGCCACTTGTCAAAAGAAAAAATAAATGTACGGTCAAAGTAGTAAATTCTACCAAGATTCTACTAACAGAGAACACAAATATCCTGCTAATTTTTTCCCATGTCTTACTGGAAGTTTATAAAACTCTTCCTAATAAAGACACAGCTGAGAAAGAAGAGAAATCTGAGCAACTTCTCTATACAGATTCAAATTGGTAGTCAGACGGATTCTTTTACCATATGTTTCAACTGTTCCGGGACATGTGGGACAGTACCAGGTTTCGAATGTTTCCTTCTATTCTCCTCTTTGCGTCGTTGTGACAAATTTATTGCCTTATGTTCTTTTGTCGCACTAAAATTAAATAGAATCCTTAGCTCGAAAATTTGTAACCGTGGGTCTTTCAAACACTACAAATTTTCTCAAAATTCCTGTAAAAAGAATTTAATGTTGAAAAAAACTTGTCCTCATAGGTAAAAGGGGAAGAAAACGTACGTGTAGATCGATCTTGGGACGAATCGATGCTTGACAATGCGCCTAACTTCAGGATGCTCACCATAAACTTCCAACAATCGAGCACTGTAGTTAAGTGCTGCACGTTCACGTCTTCGTAACTGAAGCAAAATCCATTAAAATTTCAAATTTCCTTAACTCTTGAAAATTCCTTTGAAAGCTTTTTTAAGATGAAAATGAGACTGTAAATGTAAAATATAATAAGACGAAGATTAAGTAAAGTGCATACCGGACCCAATTTCTCACTAGCATTAGCTTTCCACAAACGAATGTTCATTTCATCCGAACCAGATAAAACAAACTTATTGTCTAATGACCATAATACAGATAGCACCTGCTGCATTCGTTTGGTATGGTATACATCCCTACAAAAAATTTCATTAGATTGTATTTCCATTCAGATATTGACGAAGACCGCATTTAGTAATCATCAATTTTTTGACAGCAAGTTAGAAGATCCTGGAAGTTCCAGAATTAAATTTACACCTGCTGCTGAATGATTCAACGGGGAATATCCTTATTGAACGATCATAGCTCCCAGAAACAAATTCAGTTCCTGTGGGTGAGTAGTCAACATCCATCACTGCATTTGTATGACCTTTGTATACGCGCCGAGGTTCAGCCAAATTCCGGATATCGAAAGTATATAAGCTAAAAGAAAAAGGAACTTTTAGCATGATTTTCAAAGTTATCAGCTTCGATAAATCAGAGATGTGAAAGCTGATCGTACTTGTAGTCTTCATTTGCAACTGTGAATGTAAAAGCTTCCATTGGATTCCAGCTTACGGCATTTGGACGCAATTTCATTGTTACCTGGAAGAAAAAGAAGCATTTTTTTACAGAAATCCCAAAGAAAAAGGAATTACGAATGTAAAAACTGCAAACATGCTCAATAATTCATACCTTATGCTTACTTCATTGAATCCTCATAAATATCAGTAATCAAATTAAAACTAAAAACAACTCACTTTCTTTAACGGACATTTCTGTCTTGTATCCAGCAACGCAATCGACCGATCGCTGCCACATCCAACTATTATATTCGGTTCAATGGGATTGCATTTAACAGTGTAAACTGAATCAACGCCTAGGTTATATATTCGCACCGGGGAGTCTCTGAAGCATGAATGTTTCTCAACATTCTAAGAGTCATCAAAAACAGAAACTGAATAAATTCTATTACCTAATTGGAAAGGAAAATTCAAATACTTTAACCACGAAGTTCTCATATTCTACTGCGAAGTGTTCAAATTACCTTAATTTATTCCACACATGGATACCCTCACCACATGTAACATAGTCATTACTATTTATGATATGTGAAACCGCATGAGCAACACCATTAAGAGGTATTGAATGCAGAGGTTCTGAGAGATCGCCTTCAACTGGATCCGGGCATCGCCAGTGCTTCAGCTGTGAATCGTGCCCAACCGATATAAAAGTTTCACCCGAAACATTATCACATGAGATCCCTCAAATTATTAGTATAAGAAAAAAAAGAATAGCATCATTTCCCAATATCCCAGTTTTTATAATTTCATTCTTCAAAGTCTTGCTGATCTTCCAAAAAGAAAACAGATCAGAACAAATTAGAGGAAAGTGAAACAATTTCAGAAGTTTCAATTTTACCATTAACAAGCCCACTATGTGCCTGTATCGTGACCAAACATTTACGATGCGGTAAATTCCATATTCGTACCTGTCCATCTCGGCCACCAGAAAAAATCGTTGACAATCTGAAACTTTCGTACTTTTAGAACTTAAATAATTATTAATAACTTCAGGCAGAATTATCTTTCTGTCATGTAAACTAATTTTTCACCTGATATCAAATACTAATTTATCCAAACAAACGGAATAAGTTTCAGAAACTGAAAAGAAACAGAGACGAACCTCAGAGGATGTTTACAAAGAATTGAGACGCCTTCATTATGCCCATCAAGACTTGAAACAAATGGCTTGGCAAAAACCCTAAAAACAACCAATGTTGACATTTACTTAATTTGAAAAGATAACTTGAGCATTTGAAAACTAAAAAAAAGTACAAAGCAGGAGTACAGTTAGACTGCGACAGACTCAACAATCATTTATTATTAAGCAAAATAACTGGTGTTCAGTATTTCAAAAACTAATCAAGTTATGAAAGATAGTAACAAGTGGTAGCAGCTTTATTTATAACATGATGTTAACTAAAGTTATTTTACGAACATTTACCTATTCAGTTTAGCAGCACTCAAAGCTCGAGTGTATTCCACTTGAACCTGAAATGGATCCTCCGGCAAATTGAAATTTCGCGGGGCTGAAAATACAATTTTCAAACACGAAATATATCTTATAAGAGAAACCCACCTGAATATTTAGCAGCCACAAAATCTGCTTTGATTATTCTTTATTCCGCAATATCTGATGCTTGTGGTTGAATAACTAGACTGATATTACTCGTCTACAATATCCCACTGGCTAGCATTCATTTACAACATTTAGTTAACTGACCGGAATCATTAGTTACAGTGAAAGAATCTTGCGACTTGTTTACCTTTATAAATATCATTCTTCGTTTCTCGCTGATAATCACCCGGATCTCGTGATATTACTTTCACTCTCATCGAACTCAATATCGGAATTGAGAAAGAACAAAACTGGAAATTCAAACACCAGTGCTTAAGGGTTGACCAGTTTTAACAGAGCACCGTTAAATGGTCGATACACGTTGTGCAACAATTTGTTCTAATCAGAATACTGTAGCAAATAGTGGATGGAGTGTACGTTGTTACCTGGAACTGTGTTATCACTATCACCATCAATATCATCATGAAAAGAAGCTTTCAAAACTAAAGAAGTGAATAACATTATTACATTTGCAAGTTATTGGTTCGTATAAATTCATGTAATTAAAAATTAATATAAAAGTTGTCATAATCGAACACTATCATCACCATCAGTACCATACTCTTCACTATCATCGACATCATCATCATCAACATAATTATTACTACCGCCATCAATATCATCATCATGAAAAGAAGCTTTCAACATTAAGAAGTGAATAACACTGAAACTAAAACATAAAGTTTAATTTTGGAACGAAGTTTTATTGGGTTCAATGTCCCTTTCATCTTGCCCTTACATTTATGAGTTCAACTATTTTTTGAGTTTATTAGGCAGTGATATTATTGAATAGAAGGCAATGCAACCGTACACTCCTCTCGAGTCAAGTGAATTAATTTGTACTAATTCTAAGTAACTCATCAATTTAGCATAAACATCTCTGTTGTAGTAATTACTGCTACAACTAAGACCTAAATTACAATTAGTACACTGATTTTGTAAGCTACTGGTTAGTCTTCGGAAAAAATTTGTAGTTCTTTTTGGATTTTACAGGACTGTCGCAAAAGGGTCTTGAAATGTTTGTATATTTTCTGATTGTTTCGACCATTCATGCAGCTACATCTCCATGTTCCGATGAATTTTCCGCAACAAAATGTTCCAATGATCACGGTGATGTCATTTGTCAAGAAGCATTCCCAATCAGTGAAGCTTTGTTGGTTTTATTTTTGATTTTTATCAAGTCAAAAGCTTGCATGATTTTCAACATCTTATAAAAAAATGAATTTATTTTAGTCCAGTGGTGAATCCACAATGCGCTGATTTCAAATCGAATATTGCAGAAGAATGTCGGAAACAATGTCGTAGCTGTTGTCAACATCAAGATTTCATGTGTACTGATAAGAAAGGTTTATTTCGCTATCATCTCGCAATTATCACAACATTTTGGTTTCAAACT
>PQVD01000817.1:51973-68242 GCA_003012265.1 Setaria equina | reverse complement strand
AAAAAAAAGGAGAAAGACAGAAGGAAAAATGATTAATTCTCTTCTCTTAAATATTAGTTTCCGAGATGATATCTCTTGATTCTTTACTATTAACCATTGTAATTATACTGGATGTTATAGATACACAATATCCAGGTTGGGTCTTTAACAAAGAAACAAATGCGCATTATAAAGTAAGCTTTCAGAATTTTTCACTTTCTGCCAGGTTGCAAATCTAGAACTTTTGAGCATAATATTTAAATGCTCGATTATATCCATTAAATTAACGATTCTGATGAAGTTGCTGTCAGGATGAACTAGCAGTACTGTTTCTTTCCATTTCCTCACTAGCTTTATACATAGTTTCTTCTTAGCTAATTTTAATTACAGTTTATTAATGCGATTTCACAAAACGAAAATAACAGTGCAGTGAAATATGAACGAATGTGTATGGAAGAGGGAGCACATTTGACTTCAATACATTCTGAAATTGAAAATGCATTTGTTTACGGTAAAGAAAAAAAAAATGATAATTTGAAAAATTATGCTTATTATAAGCGAAACTATAAACTATTACTTTACTAAAGTACTTTTGTCGTAGCAACAAAATATTAGGATTTCATACTGTACACAGATGCAGCTATCATATTAAATGATGATTCCTTGAAGTGTTATCATGTTATCATAACTTCCTTATAATGTTATCATGTTATCATAACGGAGAGAATGGATATTGCTAACTTCAGTATTTCGATGACTATAAAATGAGATTTTAACAATAGTATGAATCGTTACTGATAAAGCAACAAAATTTTTATCATAGCACTGAAGCAAATCACACAAAGTACTTACAATTGATTTCACTTTTTTATTTTCAGAATAAAAAGCTATTAGGCTTTCTTTAAAAAAAAAAAAAAAAAACAGAAAAAATTTATATTTTTCTTGAACATCTTAAGTCTTATCAATTTTTGATCTGAATCTTTTTTTTTTTTTTTTTTTTTTTTTTTTTTCCATTTGTTTATTTTTTTTTTTTTTTTTTCGTTTTGTAATTTTTTTTTTTTTTTTTTTTTTTTTCTTTTAGGTCTAGCCAATTGTGAACGTATTTTTATTGGTCTGCGTGGCGAAACAAGCGATCGATTTGATTGGTTAGATGAAAGTGAAATGGATTTTAAAAATTTTTTTCCTGGATTTCCACTTGGTACTCATTATTGTGCTTACATAAACGGAGAGAACATGTACTGGTATACGGATTCGTGCTTCACAAAAGGTTGTGCAGTATGTAAAAAGGTAGTTAGTTAAAGTTCCTGTTTGATGTGACCTCAACTTATTGTTTCTTACAACTTCAGCCAAGTACACCGTAATCCTTAAGAGCTACAAGAAAAGTGAAAATCAAATTAAACAATCTCTCACATTCTGCGTCCTTCATCTTGGCGGAACTGCAAACTGTGTTATGTATTTCACATCTCACCTTTAATTACTTTTAATTACTCTGCTTACCGTTAACCATTCATTACATTTTACTATATATAAGAATCTAGTTTTTTTTTCTTTTATTATATATTATTAGGACCTATTATTTTGAAGGTAACCAAAATTCTGGATTAAATGGAATAGATGGAAAATGTTATTCGATGTTTTCATGTAATTCAACATCTGGACCGCTCGTTATTATAAAGTTACATGCCTTTGAATAAGTTCACATCGATTACGAGAATTATAAAACATGATTTATTTCTATGTTTGAATATTATTATTATTATTATTTTTTTTTGAAATCTATCACTGAAGTTTTTGGTTGCCATTTGCAGTAATTATATTAAACCTAAATCCGTTTAAATTGATGTACAGGATTGAAGTGCAAAATTTCTGTTGTTTTGAATTTGTTTGAATCATAATACAATATTATAATGATTAAAACATCAGTGATAGTATTGCAATAAACATATGATAGTGATTGCAGAATCGTACTAAAAAATTATTTTGCGAAAATGACTTTCTTCAGATGTATTCATAAACTGCAACATCATTAGGTTATTCAATTTGCATACTGTTAGCTTTGTATGCTAGCTTTTCTTACTCATCAACCACTTATCATGCCTAATGAATTAGTATCATCACCATAATCACTAGCAGCCACTGAAAATAAATAAATAAATTATTATTTATTGTTAATTATTTAAAATAATTTAATTGAATATTTAATTTATGAGTGCAAAAACGCGTGCTGCAATAGGTTTGGACAAAATTTCACTAAATGTTTCCTAATAAATATAGGCTCACCAGCTTAACTGCATAGAATCTGTTCACTCCATCTGCAAATTATTTATTCAGGAAGTTTAAACTTTGGAACCATAATTTATCATTTTAATCTTTAAGAAGTTTTCTGATCATCAATGAGTAGCAATGAATGCTTTTATCAATACTAAATCTTTTATCTTCCAATCCTAAATAATTAATGTAATAATGATTGTTCCTTGCATTGAAGTTTTTTGAAATTCCATTGCATTTTCACATTTTCTTGCTCCACCTCATGCTGAACTGATTGACCTCAAGCTCACATCGAGACTTAAGGTTGCACTCAATTAGTAATGCTCACAGCCATTCCGATTTCCTGGTGCAGATCTGATGAAATGTCAATTGTTCTTGGTTAGGTAGAACAGGTAATTTAAAACAGCAAGTTTATTAGAGCTATTATGAACCATACTTGTACACAGTTAACAGATAAGAACTGGAAAACTTTGCTGCATTCATTTCAGTTCAGATCTTTCATAATTTTGATCAGTCCATAAAGAATGAGCTAATTGATTCTCAAACGGTATTGCTTTCGTAGGAAACATAAAAGTTGTTTCAGAAATGGAATACATAATCGTTTACCTTCACCTCAAACCTTAAAAGTTGATTTAGAGATAGTACACATTTACTGTCTCGCAAAAAAGCAAAAAAAAAAAAAATTTAAAACAATGAATAAAAACTTTTTAGCACAGCACAACTTTTAAGTAAAAGAAAATAATTGCTATAAAATATATTTAAATCTTTTGCCGTTCAAGAATAGTTAACAATGCAAGAGTAAGTGATTTAATCAAAGTATTTTCAAAGAATTCAAATCAAAGTAAGTCAAAATTGCAATATAGCAAGAAATATGAATTATTAATGTAAAATTGTGTATTCAAATTAATACTCAATTTGTCTTGCAGAAAAGATGATAAAATTAGAAATAAATAGGTTAATTTTATGGCAATTAAGAAGATTGAAAAGAAATGAAAAACAAATATGTGAAGCTTAATCACTTGCCATTAAGCATCTATTTATCAAGATTCATCGTGCTGAAGTTATGAATGTTTCTCTTTTTTAAATTCAATTATTTAGCTAATTATCTGTGACTGTTCAAAAAATTTCGGATCATTTCGTCGAAATGGCTGAACCGGAATTACACGTCTTAATTCAGGATGCGCTAAATCTAACAAATAATTCAGATTTCTTGCTTCAACAACTAAACAAAACAAATGTTCAACTTCATATCGATAATTGGTATCGTAAAGAATCCATCTACCATTTGAACCACAAACAAGCTCACCCTTTCCACCATTTCCATGATGAGGCTTCTCAACAACCAGTAGCGGTACGAAAAGTTCCTTCCGATCAAGATACGGTAGCACAAATAAGCCACTTTTACTAAAACTAAATTGTTATAATAATCTGTCTATTTTATGAAATTTTTCCTTGTCTTTCTTCTTATCTAATTTGGGCTTTCTTTCCTTATCATTTTATCACACTTTCATTTTTTTTCTTATCACATTGCTACAACAATGCTTTGTGGGAAAAAAAAGGAAAAAAGAAATTCGATTTAAACATTAATTCACATTTTTTCGCAATTACTTATCATTACTCTCTCTTGAAATTCAAATTTTGTGTTGAAAAAAATTTTTGCTTACTTTTTATTTAAATCAGTACCAGTAGTAGCTACGTACACAGCAACTTCTCTAACATTTGTCAAATTTCGTCGACAATAAATTGTTGCAACGGAACATTGACGATGATAATGATAAACATTGTATTTGCCGCAGGTAAGACCACGTCGTAACGCTGGACAATTCTGATACACTGAATCTGGATTCAGTTCTGTACAATTACGTTGACATGAAGGATTTTTATCTACAAAGTAAATTATTCAATTTTTAATTTAGTGTTAAAGTTTGCAAATTTAAAAGTAAAAAATTTACTTTACATTATTAATTACTCTAATTTCTACAATTTCGCCTCATTCTTTCATGTTGTCCGAATCCTAAAACTTTCTTTGCGTTATTCTTTAAATTGTATATCAGTATTTTTTTTTCTTGGTTAACTTGATAAAAGGTGAAAGAAAAATATTTCGCTCCTGATAAGAGATAAAAGATGAAAAAGAAAAAAATAATATTACCCTCCTCATAAAAAGGTGATAAGTGAGGTGGTGATTGCTCTTGTTTTACATACCGCTTGTATAATTTTTTATCAGACAAAGTAAACTGGCTTGATGGAATTAACACCAACAGCAAGATAACAGCACTTCCACTCAGATACGATAACATCTTCAATTTTACCTCGAATTTAATTTCCTAATTATTAATTTAAAAATAAAATTTTTAATTGAAGGTAACAAGTGGGCTTATTTACCAGTGCCTAAAAAAGCCATTTTAATGAAACTTGCAACCTTCCTGGATGTTTGTTTAAAACTGAATAAAAGGTAAAGGTGAAAATAAGACATTTAGCAGGGCTAATGAATGAACTTAGTGTCCTAACAATTAGTGTTCAAGTTGAGGAAGTGGAAGGACTGATTGAAATTGAAAGAGTTCGACTAAGAGATACTTTTAGAGTTAATTGTTAGAACTGTGAAGTTGGATAAGTGAAGAACAGCAGATGGATGGACGGGTCAGCTTAAGACTGTATTATGGGAAGTAATTTCTTCCAATAATTGATATAACCTGTGACCTTTGACCTTTTCCTACACAGTATAATAAAAACAAATATAGAAGGATGCTTCAGTATTGGACAAAGTGGAAATCAAACCATCATTACAACTACTACATTGTCAATTTCCGATTATGTTTCTTTCGCTGATAAAATGATATTGTTAACAGTTATCTTTTGCCCCAGTCCTCGCTTTCAAGAAAGAAAAATCCCCGCGAGCTATCAAACCATTCTGTAGATTTCATACTAGATCCTGGTTAATTTTATTTGATTCAAACCAGTTCATTTCTGCTGGCCAGATCTTATCACTTTCATCTCGATCAACTTAAATCAGTGTTGAAGCAGCAAATATCAAAGCCATTCTAATTAGTGAATAAGAAAAATACGATATCCCTTATTTGCTTAGCAAATTATTCAATTTAACATCAGACGGACAAGCAAACTGATAGATTTTTTTTTGCTTATTTTTGATAAAATTTATGGCTATAAATTAAAACTTTAATTAATTTTACTCATATGTAAAATGTAATTGACTGAAACTTGTTATCAACACTGGAACAATGATAACAAAGTAATATATATCAAAAAGATGTTAGTAAAATTTAATAAAACCTGTTATATTACGATACTTCATTCTGCTATTTAAAAAGCCTTAAATTCGATTTCGTTTTTAATCAACAAACTACCTATTACAATGTTTTATTATCATCATATTCATTATTCATGTCATCAACATCATTCTAATCATAAGATATTGTTTCTTCGTTATAGAGGAATTATTTCTTTCTCTGATCAATTTTTGATTTCATATGATTACGAAATTCATTCATTCAGTAGCTGTTACATTTGACCCAAATTACAAATGAAGTAAATCATATCATTCATTAGGAAAAAAAAAGACTAATTGTGATAACATTTATGAAGTGATTGATATGTTAGGCTTTTACGGATAAGGAAAAAGAGATTTCTGATTGTAACGAAAGTACGGTTGATTAAGCTAGCTCAGTGAATATCTCTTACAGGCTTCTTCTTTATCATTTCCTTGTTTCACAATAATCACTGCTTATCAGATCTTTATCTCAACGTTCCAGTAATTAATTATTCAGGCAAATCTATGACTAATAAGAAATTTAATCGAACAAGCACAGATAGCTATGTTAAAACAAAGTCTCAAAGGAAAGATTAATACTATTATTAAATATCACTGGTAGATCTTTTAACAAAAAGATTTCCGAATTTATTTTCAAATTATGAATTTAATTGTAACATCATGTGCTAATTCTTTGTAAAAATATTGACTTAGTTAAAAAATATTCATACACTTTTTTCCTCTTCTTATGATAAGCCAAAAAATGATTTCATTTGTTCTCAAATTTCATTGTTTTGATAAAACACTTATAATTTAAAAAACTTCACAATCAGCTGGAATTATCACCTTCACAAGGTGAGATCCTAAGAAATTTTCGAGCAAAAAATTTCTGTCTTCGCAAACAGCATCTTTTTTGCGTTCCAGTTGTTTCAAACAATTTTTACAAATGGTGAAGGCAAGCTATTGGATCAATGTTGCTACAACACTTCTCATGATATCAGTTTTTGCCATAATTCTAACTTGTAGTGTCATCGTTAGCACTATCAACGACTTTTATCAAAATGCTCTTCGCGATCTGGAAGAATTCCAAGTTTGAATTTTTATTATTTTCAAAATTGTTTGCCAAACCAAATACTCTAATTCTCTTTTCCAAATAATATTTTTTCTTTTTATCAGTTAAATAGTAGATTGGAACTTTTACGGTGTGATAAACATTTCTCCAGAGAAAGTTACAATTCACTGGGATGGATTCACCTGAAAATTTATGAAAATCTTGGAGAAGTTTTTGGATGAACGATTAAAAATTTTGCAGACTCTTGAAAGAAAAATCTGGAATAAACTTTCTCAATTTCCTACAAAGCAAGCAATCCGAAAAGCACAGTTAACAACAATGGAATTTAGCCGAAATCGACGACAAATCTCAAGAAAACTGCAAGAAATTATTATTGAAAATACAAATGGATTGATATCATCAGAAGGCTCAACACGAATTTCCATTACTAGAAGTAAAAATCAAGAAGGATCAGAATTAAATTATTTGAGTAACCCAATACCAACAATCAGTATTTATTCAACTAAAACAAATCTGCAACCGTATGAGTTTGTGGCCTTCAAAAATGAGTATTATATTGAACCACAAAGTAAGTTACTTTTTTGACCTTCAAGAACACATTCATATTTAATTTTGAATTCCTTTTAGTCTAACTTTGCTGAAGCAAAATAACAGTAAAAATGGATTTCAGCAATAAGTTCCGAAGAGCATCAAAATTTTTGTTAAATCAAACCTCAACAATTCATTTCATTAATTGTGAAAATGCACTCCTGTGATTTCACCTTTGCAATTTTCAGCATAAAATTAAAAGTTTATTTCTTAGGATGTTTGGTAACTTATGTCTGTCCAAGTGGGCCACCAGGAGTTCCAGGAAATAAAGGACCAAGAGGAGGTACTTTTAGCAAATGAAAAAAAGAAAGAAATTCAAACTGTGATTGGATAAAAACCAAAATCTCACTTTTAACCAAATCAAATTAGAGGGAACTGAAATTAAAAACTAAACAGTACACATTTTCAGAACCAGGAAAACCTGGCGCTAAAGGTCAGTCGGGTTTGCCAGGAATCACCATTGGGCTTATTATAACTATGGGCTGTATCAAGTGTCCATCAGGTCCACCTGGTCCAAAAGGACCTGATGGGCCTCGAGGAGAACCTGGTGTATGTGGTAAACCTGGTATGGCTGGTACGAAAGCTATTCCCGGTCCACCGGGACCAATTGGTGATGTAGGATCTCCAGGTGAAAATTGCGGCATAAGATATATTTATCTCATTTTATATGTTTTAAATACATCTGATTTTCAGTAATTCCAAATTGAGATATTGGTGGATTGCAGAGCCAATAGGTTATATTGGATCATCAAACTGTGCTTGAAATTCAATTAAAAAAACAAGCCCTTAAATTTAGGCTTGCCGGGAGAAGAAGGAGAACCTGGTAACCCCGGCGTACCTGGTGCGCCAGGGATACGGTATTTGCCTAGTAGATGTGGACCGAAAGGATTGCCAGGACCACAAGGTCCTGCCGGAGAACCTGGAATTCCTGGTGAACCGGGGCCACCTGGTGAAATTGGGCCCATTGGTCCAGTAGGAGCTGAAGGTCCACCAGGCCCAGATGGAACACCCGGATTTGATGGAAAGGTGAGCCAGCAATTTTACAACATTAAATTCATTTGCAGCAATTGATTTGAATAGACCAAAACATCTTCATGATGTTTTTTCGAATTTTATTTCTGTTTCGTGAGAAAGTGTTACACAGAAGACTTCGTTAGATAGGTACAATCTTGTGATTAATCTCGAATGCTAATTCAAAAGAAATCATGGCAGAATGAACTAAACTCACTTTTTCTGATTTCTAGCCTGGACCTCCAGGAATTCCCGGTGCTGATGGCCAATATTGCTTGTGTTCATCGCGGAGTAAAATATTAATCTTACCATCATATCCAATGCCACCAGCTTATCAACCTTTTAATATCTACTCAACCAATTTACAACTATCAAACGAACAAACATATGTAACAAGTAGTGATACACAAATTCCACACAGCCCATATTCACGAAAAACTCGACATAATCGTGGCTCTGAACTTGGATTCATTCTCAGTGAAGGCAAACCGAATCCATTTTCCGCTTCTGGTTCCTTACCTTCAGCAGGACATGTAATTCCGAAATCCGTTATGGAAAATCTAGGAAAACATGAATCCAGTGATAATATAGTAACATTGCATCCTTCTGCCCACCGAGAAACCTCTACATCAAGAGGAATAGAACTTTTGCTCCCGGTTACTCCCAAGAATTCACGGATCACTCCAACAAGGCCTTCTCTCAACAATATTTCTAGGTCAAAATCTGATACGATACCGTCTACTAATTAACAAGTGTAACACAGTCATTATTACAAACTTCTGATAAATGATCGAGAAATTAACTCCTGTCAATCAAAAGGACTAAAAATTAATTTGAATTCAAAACAATCTTAAGCAGTAAATTTGGAAGTAGCACGAAGAACTGCTTTCACTGGAATATGAATTCATTTAATCTTTTATAAAACTACATAACAATGCTTCAAATAAATTTTCTTTTAAATTTACAAAACTACATAACAATGCTTCAAATCAGAATACAAACAGGGAGTTACCATGCCTTCTCTGAAGGATAATGAATGCTCGTTTTAATAAATGCTTCACTCAATATTTCTCATCTAGTATAAAATTCAACAGTTTTTTTTTTAATCATTTCCCGCAACCAACCTTCCTTAATATTACTTCAACTTATTTTTTTCTGTTACTACCCTCATCACACATCATTATACGAATATAATCATATTACTCTCGAACACAGAAATAAAATTAAGCCCCAGCTAATGATATCTGACATGATACACAACACAACTAAAAACTATACTCTAAAATTGCTTTTTGAAAATGAATTTGAAAGAGAATAGCAAACTACACAATATTTATGCAAATCAATAATATTTCTGATGGCTCTGAAAACCATTACTTCTAGCATTGTGTAACGACTTTTTCTTATTTTACTTTTTCAAGAGTATAATAGTAGGATTAATAGAGATTAGTAAGGTACAAGAATTTACAAAATGAATGATACGTTTAAGTCAAACGAGTGAATTACAAAGGTTAGAACCGTAGGAATCATCTTAACACAGGAGTTTACTATATAATTAGAGATTTGTTTCAAAATAAGGCCAAAGAGGCAATTGTACTATTTACTTATTGTTTTATATAAGAAATTGGAAAATTTTTAAAGTCATACATACTAGAATGGCAAAGAAACTGTCAAGTGTAACGTGTGTACAAAAAAAAATTGTAATCAGTGATTCCTTTTTGAGTTATAATGCTCCAGAAGAAGCTACGCTTTCAAAATTAACATTTGAACAAAGGAATAACTAAGTTTATAAAATTACAGGAAGTTCACAGGAAGTCATGCAACCCGGTAGACGAGATTTGAGGAACAGGCGAACAAATAAGCATAATGAGGTATAAAATTGTTGAAAGTAATGTGTAACTTAATTTGAGTTACTCATAAAGTGAGAAATTTGCCAAAATCTTATCCATAATTTACATTACATCAAACACAACAGGCACGTATGTCATACTTCGTTTTTAAGGTTTTAATATCTAAAAAATAAATTATCTCAGTCCATCAACAACAATGAAGTTACCTTGTTTACTAGTTAGCAGCGGTCACACAACCTTAAAAAAAAAGAGAAAAAAACAAACAAAGGTAGTAGTAGTTCAAAACCGCAAGACCAAACGTTTTCTATATATATATATATATTATCTATGAATTCCCTTTAAGATTGAAGGATTTAATAATAACATGTCATTCAGTGAAACAGATTGATTTCTTCAGAAATCTGGTATTCGATGATTGAGCTCATCAAATTAAATCACTACTCTCACCAATAATCTGAAGTTTATCATCACTGGCAAGCGGTTGCGGGGAATAAAAAACTACCACTAGTTATTCAACTCCATTTTCTAGAAAGATATCGGAACTTAAACAAAACAGTTGTTAAAAGAAACGATAGTACAAGAAGCGACTTATTTGGTACTTGAAAATTTCAAAGTAGGTAAAAAGGAGAAATACATTATACAAAATGAATTATAACTAAAGAAGTTATCAAATCATTGTGGAAAAAACTACTGTTCGTCACAAAACAGTGGTAGCGTTCCAGTGAGGGGGTCTTGTTTTGAGCAAATTTCATTTATACTGAGATCAAGTCGAGATGCCCAGTCAACACATTTCTCATACAGCATCAACATACAATAAGCATCCAATGCTGCATATCGCAACTAAAAAACCATGAAAGGATTATGAGCCTGAAACAGCAATTTGAATAATTGTTTTGAACAGCTAAACCAAACGATAAATGAATGATCAACACTAACTCATCAAACGATGCTAGTTTACTCCCTGATATTTGAATGTAGTTCATGTAATGAGTGGCATTAAAAAATGGACAGATGGATCATTCTAAGCAAGAAACAAACCAGAACAGCACGATTCAATCTAGCTGATCATCTTTTCCAAGAATGTTCACAAAAACACTATATTTCTTAAATGGCAAAAATACTAGGATAAAGGATTTAAATATGCTAATATTCGAATTTTAGCAGTACTACCGAAGAAATAAGCCAAAATTAAAATACTTGCAAATCACGAAGTGGGCGTCGATCCCAAACAGAACACTGTTCTGTTTTGTCTAAAGGTTCCCCAAGCACCCGCTCGCATAACGCTGATAATCCTCTGATTTCTTTTAGTAGTGGATTTCGTTCAATATTTTCCACGTTCTGTTCTTGTCGCTTTTGATCGAACTAGAAAAGTTAAGAATTTTAATATGAATTAACAGTATTTACTTCAAATAAAGAAGGTTTATAAAATAAGAATCATTTGGTAATTGCATTACAAGATATACTTTTCAAAAATGAATATCCTGGAGTTGAGAAAAATTATCCCCAGCAAGTTGAGAAATGTTACCCCGGTTCTCTTCTTTAAATATACCTGCAACTTTACCCTGCAACCAGATTCAGTTAAAACTGATATAAAGCGCAATCCGACGAAAAATTCCTCGTCGTATTCCTACTTCATGTCTATGCAATCAATAGACCTAACTGTAAAATTTTAGGGAGAAATAAGGAATGGGAATAGAACCTACCGTAATTAACTTCGTCATTCCCCTTTTTTCTGCTGTTGATGAAGTGGCTGCGACATCTATATTAGATTTATTATTTGCCTGAGGTACGTCTATCGAAACAAAGCTCATCCCCGCTTCCATATCCTCTTTGCTATCTGTTACATGAGCCCAGGCAGTTTTGTTCAATTCGCTGGACGTAGTATTACCATTTCTTATGTGCTCTATAGATCCTTCACTTGCTTGCACTTTTTCTGGATGGAAAACTCCATCCAAATTTATTTCTGGCCTCTCCGCACTTTCTTTCATTAACTATAAAATACAAGTAAAATGAGAAGCTGCACATACATTGACACCAATTATTTTTATGAAAAAAATATGCCTAATGCTAGAAATTAATAAATCACAGTGTAGAAGTAAAATCATTACACTAACCGTTTTAACAAGTTTGCCAACACATATCAGATTTTTGGGGTGATATAAAGCCGAGCAATTTTGCACCGCACTTCGTAGTTGAATAAGATCTTCGTCAAACTGATAACCTTAAAGATATTTCACTACAGCACAAAATTCTCTGAAACATTCAGCATGTTTCTTTCTCTGACAACCTTTCTTTCGGCAGCCCTTTAATCTATTGTTCAACTATTTACAACAATGTGCAACACAGTGATAAAATATTACCAGTCGAGAAATACTTTAATCTCTTCCAGCTGGAGAAGGAATCGATGCTTGAAAAGAGCAAAAGAAATGAAAAAGTTGAAACTAAAAAACCAACCTATTTTTAGAAGCTTCCACTCAACGAATAATTTTTCGAAAAAATTAACCAGTATCTCAGATTTGATTCCATCGATATCTATTATAAATATATGGTATGGAATGGCTAGTTGTAAAATGGTCGCTCTGAAAACATGATTTTGTTTTTTACTTCGTTATTTAAATCAAGCTATCTGTCAAGTCCTTGTCTTCAAGAATACTAATTAATGTAGTTATCGGCTTTAATCAAAAAATACTATGGATGTAACGAGGAATTCAAAGAGAAATATGAACGAAATACAGAACTAACTTGCTGTAGGAAACGTAGCAAGACCATTCTGCATCTACACCAACCGGTGGAAAACTATCATTTGCATAATCTTCCAGAAGATTGGCAACACGTTTCAAATGCGATGGATGTCGTACAAACTCGATTGGTTCTACTGTTTCCGGTATACTCAAATATGGTGGATTTGGTGTGCGTGGATCCAAATGTTCTTCTTTACTGGAATAAAAACAAAGATATTTTGAAGTATGAAAAACACATTTAAGAAAAAGTTTATAACTGTACGTATTCGACTGCCTTTTATTAGTTTATGTGTCCATCAGTGTCCTCGCATTTTACTACTACTGCATCTATGAACATTTTATAAACATAAGTATTAACTCAGGAACCATTTTCATCCCTCAAGACCATGAGAATGTCACTTGGGCTAATGTACTAGAGTGATTAATCAAGTATGTAAAGGTATAGCTTTGAAACTAATATGCATTATAAAAATTTATCTACCTTTTATGTGCCATATGTTTCCGTGCATCAGGCGGTATTTTGCAAATTCGCCACATTTCTGCAGCTTGAGGATCTTGAAAATCTTTACTGAGTGTATGCACGACGAATTTTCTCATGGACGGCCTCTGTGCTAATATTGTCCAAATTACTTCGTGCAAATTTTCAATCTAAAAAACTTACATTTTTTGGAAAACTAAAAAAAAAATAATAATTTGTAGGATTTCTCGGCCATGCTTTGTCTAACTCTCATTTTCTAGTATTAATCGAGTCTGAAGCCAGATTCCAATCAGATCGAAATCTAAATCCCAATGTTTTTAGAACAAAACAAAGGTTATTTCTGCCATATTTTTGTTTCAGAGATTTTATCTGTAAGGATCTAAAAAAAGAAAAAGTTTGCACCTTCCATGTCTTATCACAATAATATTTGGCAGCACATTTTTTGACTAAGTGATGAGCCCATCTAACGTTAATTCGATCATCTGAAGGCGGTAAACCCCTTAAATCTCTCATCAAAGTCGAAAGTGAATCGCGAAATCCAACATAGGTATACGCCGCGACTCTGCCATTTAGATCATTCTGCTTAACGGATCCCAAATAATTAACTAAAATTTTCAAAAAATTATAGATCAGGTGATATATATACAAGTTTCCTTAAAGCAGTATAACTCAGTGTAATTAGCCATATCACATTTTAATTTTCTTCCGAAAATTTTATGAATGCAACCGTGAAAAGTTACCAACTGCACGCTCCCATTCCTTCGGCGAATTAGCTAGTTCTTCCACTCGTAAAAGAACATCACGGCATTTCTGCCGAAATTCTTCAGTTCGTTTTGCAGCAAATGACTCAACACTACTAGCACGTAAAGGACCCAAAAGAGCAGCAATATATAAAATTTTTGGATCATCGACGAAACGTGAAAGCACTTTGTTACGAATGCAATAATCAAGAGCAGTGAAACTGGAAATGAAATTTAATAAGATTTGCGATAATATCTTCTTCTCGCTCCTTGAAAAGAAAATTAAAATACTTTGTGCCCCAAAAACTGATAAAACGGGATGAACAACAGATCCGATCATGTATTAAAAAAAAAAAAAAAGAAATGATAATTTGTTGAGACACAGCAGAACTGAATAATAGTCACGACTAAACAGTTTAATATGTTTGAAATGAAATTAAGCAAAAAAGAAAGAGAGATTAATAAAAAAAAAAGAAAAGAAGAAAAAAACCTTGCTTTTCCCGCTGAAGCAGCATCAAAAATAATTGCTACTACATCTTTCGGGCATTTGTTGAAATTTAGGACATAATCAGCCAAACTCCAAAAATTTGAGTCGAAACTGAAATTCAGCGATACCACATCTCTTAAAATTCTGCATCTCTGCTCATCGGTAACATTTACATGGATATATGGAAATGAATCCTGTTTACGCTGAAAAAACAAAGTTATACCAAACAGATAAGGTAAATAGGAAGGACCAGAGCGATGAGAAATATCTCTGCAGAATTCAAATTTTTAAGGATGGAAACAAATAGTGAGGATTTATAATGAGTACAAGTTACTAAATGTCAAAAAGCCATTTAATATGAAATACTTACTTCTTTCTCCTTCACTCTATTCAACACACGTTCTGAAGCTAAAACGCTCATGAAAGCCTGCAAAATAATCAATGAGGCACATCGATTTACTTGCAGAGTAGCTGTTGTAATTTTTTTTGAAATGAGGAAAACTAACTTGTGCAATGAGAAAAATCAAATGGTAACATCTCGGTGTCCACCAGCTATTATACTTTGGACATTCCGCCGCAATGATAGGGAACTGTTCAATCACTGCCATAAAAGCGTCGATCAAGAGACATGGTTCAAATCTTCAACAGAAAATATATAGTTCAAAATCATTTAAATGGGGAAAATGGATAACTGTATTGCGATATAAGCCCTCCAAAAAGAAGAGGAAAATTTTGTGGATTTTATCCAAACTAACTTCACTTCTATTAGTTCTTGAAAAAATTGTAAAACCAGACCACAAAAATCGTTAACGTTTACAAAAATTCCAGGGAATAGAAAACTACTTGCTCAATCAGTGAGAAAGAGCTCCACCGAGAATGCTAATGACACTGTCCAGTAGTTCAGGTAGCACAATTCTCCAGGTTCTTCTGCTGTCCAGCTTATCAATGATTTGATTAATGGATTCAAAAGCGAGAATTAAAAATATATAAATAAGTATTATTTGAGAAACAGAAATCACCTGCTTACGAATAATTCATAACCAATCTGCTTTGTTGATGGAGTGATACGTCCTTGTTTGTCCGTTTTTACATGAAATGCTTCATCAATGATGCTACGAATGATAACTGGATCAATAGGTGAGGATGTATGCTGAGTAGATGGTATCGATAATGGTGATTGTATTACTGGTGGTGAGGTCATCCCTGAAATATCCATCATTGGAAATCGCTGCATTTACGTTAAGCGACCGCTTCTGTTGATAAGCAAAATTAAAACGAAATTAAAAATGATATAAAATAGCTTATGGAGTTTTTCACAACACTGATCAATGTTAGTTCTCTTCCATTTTAAACATTTCTAGAACGAACAGAAACTCGCCGGTCATTTGTCTGTGAGAGAGATAGACAGACAGAGGGAGAGAGGGAGAGAGAGAGGGAAGGAAATAAAGTGTGATGACCCAAACTACCTACAGATCATCATCTTAGAGAGGTCATTTTAATAATGTCGTATGTGTAAAAGAGAAAATAACGGAACAGAAAGTTCAGGGTCAAGAGCTCAACTCTGTAACAGAGAAGTCCAATTGCAAAGTCTCAAAACGATAAGCCAAAGGAAACCAGAAAGATAACCCCAAGCCAGAAACTAGTCATTACAACATTTCAATAATCACCTTGATAGGGATTGCTTCGAGAGTTTTCAAGACGTCCTGATGGATGGAGTCTCGACCTTCACAATGAAACATTACTTTTGAAAAAGCATTCCCAGTAAAACATTTTACAAAAAACAAAAAAAA
>PQVD01000817.1:24210-35625 GCA_003012265.1 Setaria equina | reverse complement strand
CAGCTTTAGAGGATTTCACTTTAGGTTCCACTAGGTAATGTTTGTTCCACCTGGGAACAGTAGCTCTTCCCGTAAATATTATTATTATTACTAGTTCAAATTAATTGAGTTCAAAAAGTTTTTAAATCTTTTGAAATTGGAAAAAAAATATTCATGGCATTTGTAAACAGTGTCTATTGTTGAAAAATCAATATTTGTGTGAAAACACTGATCAGAATGAATGATCATACAACGAATTAATTAAATATGCATTAGAGCACTGATTCTCGACATCGAGAACTATTTTCTTTGTTTTTTTTTTCTTTTTCGATAAGTAATTTTTAACTAAAATATAAGAGAATTTAGCTTTTGAATTGTTTTATTTTATATCAAAATACTTCTTCAAAAGTCTTATCATATTTATCAAAAAAATATCATAGATATTTACATTTTATCATTATTATTTGCATTTTCATCTTGCACAGAGCATTTTTTCTAATAGAAATTTTGTTCTTTTTTTTAATAAATGAAAATTGCTTGCAGTATGTTTGTCGTCGTTATATTCATGAAAATTTGAAAGGAAATAAAAATTGAACAAATTTAGCTTATTTTATTTTACTAAAATTTCATCATTCCTTCTGTTTCAATCTCTTTACTATTTTGTGATTTATTAAAGTGATAGCATAAGTTTTGATAATCAAAACTGATTCATTCATGATTTATCCCTTCTAGACAGTATTAATAAGTACTGCTACTGTTCTGGCTGTATTAACAAAGATAAGTAAACAAACATAAGACACATTAATGTGACACACAATCAGATGTTACATTAGAATTCCATAAGGATTGCATGCCAACAGCTTTACAATTTTGGCATTACAATTTCTCACTGAAGTAGACGACTGACTTATATGTAAAGCAAATTTTGAAGCTTTCGTTTGTTTAATGTTAGAGATATTTGAGCAAAAAAGTTATACGATTTATAATTAGTTGATTAATTAGAATGGTTCAAATGATACGTTATGCTGCTTTGAAATTGATCATGCATTTGGTGATGATTGTACTATTAATCATCATTACGTAAAATATTCCCAAGCTTATATTAATCTTAACTGTGCAAACTTTTCATTTCACCTGAATATAAAAAAAAAAAAAGAACCCTATAGGTATAATAAGCAAGGGATAATAGCTTTTATTTGTAATGTATGCCAGTTATGTCAAGAATATGAATTAAGCTATATGAATGTTGATAACATTTCGATGCAAAAATTTATTGACGAATAAGTTTACTTTGTCAGTGCCATTCTTTAATGCTTCATTCATTTTCTGTAATATTTCATTTGAAATAAATTTAAATTTCTGTAATCAATTTCATTTCTAAGATGAAAAAATAAAATTCCTATTAAACTAAACATATGGGAATTTTATCCTTAGCTTGTTTAGTTCAAGCTAAAGATCAAGGAAATGCTTTATCAATGATTGTCTTTAACGGATTTAAGATTCAATGGAAACCAGGATCAATTGATCACCTACAACAGTTGACTTTAATGATTGCACAATAAAACCCAATAATGACAGTAACATATTCAGCTGATGTTAGTACTGTTCGATTTACAACTTTTGTTAAATTAATCTTCAGGTTAGACATTTCTTTTTGCCTTATTTTTTGTTTCGCAAATTTCTTTCCTCTTCAGAAAAAGCAAACAAAATTTTTTTTTTTTTTTAAATATTTTTTGTCTCTTTTGTAGCACTGATTAAAAAAAAGAAAAAAGAAAAAATATAACTAAAAAAAATCAGTTTCAAACTGAAAAATTTACAACTCATATACATACTTAATTTTTTCAAACAATAATTTTTTTTTATCAGTTTTTTATCTTATCAGTGTGTAATTAATTAAAAATTTGATAAAGAATAGCAAAGTATACCATGACATGATATGCACTTGCAAATACCATGGATTTTTTTTTATTGAATTATGCTTTTTTTTTATAAAGAAAAAAAAAAGAAAAGGAAAAAGTGATGCTGACTAAATGAAGGAATAATGAAAATCAAAGTTGAAATAATTATAAATCGGAATTACTGTACAGGTGGCGAGGCAGTATTTGGAAATCAATTTTTAACGAACTTATTGTATGGATGATTGCTTATGCATGTCTTTCAATACTATACAATTTTATACTATCAGAAGCTTACAAAAGGTTTGCTTTATATAGCAAATATCGAAGTTTAATGTTTTAACACAATTTTGTAATAAAAATTTTAACTTTAACGTTTTTTTTTCCAATCATTCAGTGTGATGTTGTAATTGAATCTTATTATTTACTTTTTAATATTGATATTGATTAGCTGATATTAACATGTTGATATTAATTAATTAATTGATTAGCAGCATTCATATTGATATTGATTAGTTGATATTAATTGACTGAAAACTCTTCATGACCAGAAAATCCAAACAATTGTAGA
This sequence comes from Setaria equina, assembly GCA_003012265.1. Lineage (NCBI taxonomy): Eukaryota > Metazoa > Nematoda > Chromadorea > Rhabditida > Setariidae > Setaria > Setaria equina. Next base: position 33,180 of record PQVD01000817.1, on the reverse strand, counting down.
AGAATATTAAATTTGGAACAAAATAGTATCAATAGAACAATGAGAAAATTGCAACTTTTTAATTAGATTTTTAAACATTTCATTATGATTTGAAAAAGAAAATATTTTAACAGTGTATTTGAGAATATATGTCGTTTATTTACAAAATATACCGATGTGATACCGATAACATTCATGCTTGGCTTTTTCATTAATGTTGTTGTCAATAGGTTTTGGCTTTTATTGCGCAACATCGGTTGGATTGATACGTAAGTTGTCTTTATTATCATTTATCAATTAATTTGACTTTTTAAAAATTGAATGGAAAGTTTTGGAATTGAAATGATTTTAACTCATTTCTCTTTCCTGTTAATTAGATTCATTTTTAAAATACTTGAATATCATTAGTAAGATATTCCTTTTCAGTGTTTTGATACTTATAAAACTTCTTAACTATTCGAGAACTAATCCGTCCATGTATGTACAATATGTTCTACCAAAAAAGCAGCCTTTATTTAGGGTGTGATTAAAAACATAAAGCAAATATAAGACAAAAGGAAGCATAATTAGGCTGTTGCTTTTTTTCAGGTCAGCTTTATACATAAGCAAATATATTTCCGGAAATGATGATCACGCTCGACTTTTAAGACGCAATTTAATCCGTTATTTACTTTTTCACCAAGTAACTGTATGGATGGCTGTTTTAAAATAATTTTCGAAAAATCTGCAAGGAATTTATGTTTGAAAAAAAGAAAAAAAAATATTTTAGCTTTATCACAAATGATTTTGAAATTAAAAATTACTAAAGTCACATTTTGCTAGTTTAAATTCTGTACTTTATAACTTATCTTTAACAATGCTTATATAGTCTAGGACACAAATTTTCTTTCTATTTTTAAGGTACTCATATATCGCGATATCAGTGAAGTTATACGTCGTAGATTTCCCACACTGGAAACATTAGTAACAGCTGGTAAATATCAAGTTCTTTTATAACTTCTGATATTAGCAATTAATCAATTAAAAATGCTGCTTAAAAATATATTATTCATAATGTAAAATTAAGTTTATTTTTAAATTAAGAGTTTCGATTTGTTGATAGGTATTAACTTTTTGACTAATCAAATATGCAACTAAAATTATTAGCTTTTTTTTTGTCTTAAAATGACTGTAGCAACAACTTGAGCACCCATTAATTAACAACTAATTACTCTAATTAACATTTCCAGGATATATAACAGAAGTTGAATTACAACATTTTAATGCAATTGAATCAAAAAATCGCAAATACTGGGTACCAATTCATTGGGCAATGGGTTTAGCTCGTCGTGCTCGTAAGGAAAAACAATTGGATAGTCCACAAGCACTGCAAGATATTTTTAATGTAAAAATTTTCAAATCATTTTTTAAAAACAAATTAAATTTAATATGTAAAATTTGAAATTTATATTTTAGCAGATAAATGGTTTTCGATTAAATTTATCACAATTAATCATAAGTGATTGGGTACCAATACCATTGGTCTATTCCCAAGTAATGAGTCTAACTGTTCGATTGTATTTCTTTCTTGCACTAATGGGACAACAAAATATTGCACCTTCACCTGATTACGTCGATACAGTTTGTTGTTGTCTTTTTTTTTTTTAATTATTACAGGTAAACATAGAATAGATTTTATAGTTTTAGTCAGAAATTGTAAAGCATAAAATTAATTATTTGTGATGATTTTGAAATTATCGATTTTTTATCAAATTACCAATTTCGTTCGATTTGTTCAGATATCAAGAAATTAATGTTAATTATAAATAGTATTGTTTTATTGAAGTTTTTAAATATTATCCATAAAAAAAAGTGCCTATAACTTGTAATAATTACAACATTTTAACATTAATATTTATATTTTTAATCAATAAATTTGTATAAAATTTCTTCAGGTTAACACTCATATACCATTCATATCAATGTGTCAGTTCATATTTTACATGGGTTGGATGAAAGTTGCTGAAGTTTTAATGAATCCATTCGGCGATGATGATGATGACCTAGAAATTAATTGGCTTATTGACCGAAATCTACAGGTAAATCTTTTTTTTTTTTTAAATTTTAACCCATAGTGGAGTGAGTTGTTTCGATCCAGTCAATCCATAAGTTTTAAATTTAGAGCACAACTTTTTTTTTGATAATTATAATACTGATAACTGATAGGTTGGCATGACAATTGCTGATGAAATGTGGGAGCCACCACTGATAAAAGATCAATTCTGGATGTTAAAGACAGCAGAGCCAATGTACAGTGTTGATGCGGTTAACGAACGTTACAATCCGCAAACTGGATCAGTTTCAAATATCAAGTCCTGTTTGAAATTTTTAAGAAGAATGATTAATGAAATTTTTCTCATTCTCTAATTTATAAAATAATTAACTTCATAAACTTATTTTCCGAATAAATAAATTAAATTAAATAAATATTTTCATTTTTTTAGTTCCAATTTTAGGCAATTGTCAAGAATGGTTTGCTAAAAACTTCATTAAAAATTTAATGATAATTTCCTATTTTTTCTTATTTCTGATCAATTAAAAAAAAAGAAATCTTTTAAATTTGGATTTAAAATATTGCGGAAATATTTTGTCATCATCGTAATAATGTTAATTTTTTTAATTGTCAAATTAAATTTTATTGCTTTTTAAATTACCATTTTTTTTTTTGATTTAAAAAGTGCTCTATTTAGCCAAAAAACGAGCACACAAATGATAATGAAAGAAATGTTAGATCAAAATTCGGCAAGTGATTTGTCAAGCAATGACTATGAAGATGCAAGGTGAAATAATTTACAATTATTTTTTAAAACAAAAATAATACACATGATAATATCAGATTTTATCTAGCCTATCAGCAGTTTTAGTCTCTTCAAAGTCTTATTATAAGCATAATATTAAGATCATCAAGCCATTTATTGTAAAGGATGTCACATATAGATTGTTTGATACAGACTCACTCAGTCAGTCTTAATTAATTAATTATAAGTTTGCTCTGAGAATATCTGAAATATCTCAGCCACGATGTTATATGCAAGTTGTTTGTTTAACCAAGACTTTGCCTAGTGAAGATAATTAATTAAATATTAAATTCACTGGTATCAATTGCTCGTCCAATTAATTAATTTTAATTGCTGCAACAAAGAAAGGTAAATGATTGCTTTGTTTATATTTAGATGATTTTAGACGTGGTTCCACGTTAAGCACTACTGTAAGCGAGATTCGAAATGCGTTCAAACGACGGCTATCACGTCTTGCGTCACGAGTTGACGTGATCGATGCTGAATCTCCAGCAGCTGATAATTCGAGCAATAAGCCAAGTAAGTTAAGTAAAGTATTTTAGATTTTACATTGGATATTTACAACTTAGTTTTGATATTTTCAATAGAACTTAACTCAGGACAAATTTTCTTCAGCTATAATTTTAGAAACTCGTAATTCGTCTCAAGAACTATGCTGCGAACGGCGTGAATTAACCGTTCTCCAGGAAGAAGACGAAAATCGACGACAAAAGCAAAGTTGTAGTAGTGCCTTCAAGCATTCCACAGCAACTGACGATGAAATTGAAAATGGCAATGTGCAAAATAGACAACTGAAAAGGAAAGGGCGGAAGTTACGACGGAAAGTTGTCAAAGGAGAAAATAACAACAGTACACAGAAGGAGAACTGTTCGGCTAGTTCAGGGAAGAAGATTTATGATGGTGATGATGAGGTAAGCGAGCTAACAACATTTAATGCCTAGCCTAAACTAGTCCATAAAGTTCGGTAAGCCAAAAAGTTTTTTGATTGTTAAAATTAAAATTAACTTCACTCTATCATCTGATACCTGATATCATCTATGATAAATGTTTTCTCGACACGAGCATAATGTATGTCTGTGGGCTATGCATGTGATTACATTGCTATCAAGAAATTGGATACATTTTATGAGCTATCAGTAATTAAGTTATGATGTATTTATGGTGAAGACATTTTCCTGCTGCAAAACGATAAAGTAATAGAGCATCTAAGAAATATTTCTCTTTTATTTATCATTTCTGTTTTAAATCTTTTTCCAGTTCCATAACTAATTTAAAACATAGTTAAAATTTTTTACAAACTGATCACTGATTAATTTGATAATTTCAGAATGAAAGCCAAACAGAAAGGAAATCACCGTCCACATCGACCCAAACATCAACAATGGACGAACGGAAAAATTCCTCTGAAGTAGCTGTAGATAGCCAAAATGGTGCAGTATGTAATGTTCCTGAGTCTCAAAATTCAAAACCTATACGTTTGTGATTCTAAGAAGATAGAAGAAATGACGATACAAATCTCTGAATATCCTTCTGGATCTGAAGATTCATTCGTTATCTTTCACATTGGGAATCTGATGCTGAAACATCTCATTATCACTGTGAAATCCGTAAATTTATCCAAAAACCAATTAAATGATTGATTATGTGAAATTTCTTTTAAAAATAACTTTGAAAATTTGCCACTTTTACTGTATATCATTTTTTGTATGTTATAGTTATTATTTTAACAAATTAATTGTGACAAATTAATCTTAAAATTTGTCGCTTTACGGCTGAAAACTAAGTTTTCCATTTTTTTATAAAGTAAAATAATCCTTCTATCAGTACCACAAGCTTCCATATCTTCATCGGATTTTCGATACACCTCTTGAATATTTTTTCGAAAATTTGAATTTAAAATATTCCATAATCTTTCTTGAAAGCTAAAATCAGTTCATACTTTTTTTTGCTGTTGAATCATTTTTTTAGTGCAACATACGTTGTTGATGAGTGAAATAAAGCAGGTTTATGATCGTCATAGCAAATTCCTTTACACAAAAAAAAAGCAGCTGATAAAATTGAAGTTCCCGAGACCAGTCAATAAAAATTGGATTCTCGAAAGCTGTTAGTAATAAAATTATTTTTGAAGTCAATCAATTCCCTTAAATTCTTTTCATAACTTTTTCTTTCTTTAATTTCATATTTTTTTTTATACAATATCTATAATAGGTGGAATTGATAAATGATAATACTCTGTACAGTTAAATTCCAGTTAAGCTTGTCAAAAATCATATTTGAATTGAAAAATATTTACAAAAAAGAATAACTTTTATAACTTCATGATAGCCGAAAGAGTAGAAATTTAATCAAAATAAATACTACACCATCTTGCCGTTAACTGTTCAGCAAACATTTCCATTTAAATAATACTAGAAAATAAAATGCGTCTAGCTTGCAATGAAAGATCAGTATAGTACTGATCAACTGCGAGACTAGTTCAACCTCTACAAATTTAAAATTATTACGAATGATTGAAAAAGGTATGAAGAATGAATGAAATCATTAAAGGATATGTTACCAATTAAATTCTTATGGATAATTAACCGATGAAATAAATTTCCTTTTAGTTAATCAAAGGAAAAAAAAATGCGCAAATTGTTTTCGACCACAAATGCAACAAATTACTCCTCAGAACGTTTTCTCACAGCGATTAAACTTAAATGAACAAATAAAAGATTCTAACTGATCATGAAATTTCACATTTTAATGAATATGAAAATTGCTACTTTATTTGAATTAGTCAAGCCTTCACTTTCAATCTGAAAAGAGAAAACATTTTTTGTTTTGCATGAAATTGCAAATTTCGGCAAAAGTAATCATTTTGTCGTCATCTCAACTGATATTTCATAATTGTAAAGGTAGTTTCTACCGTTCTCATTATTTTCACTTACTATATGTTATCTCAGAAGCATTACTACCGTTTACTCTGTACTATTCTCTTCATCTTTTGTGGAATGCTTATTCGATAAGGAAAAGAAGACTACTCTAGCATAAAACACCATCCATAATTAAAAGTAAAACTAACAGAACAAAGTATTTTTCTTTAAACAGAAAATGTTCGTAGCATACAAAACGACTGTTTGTCCAAGCAATTCACAACTCTAATCATATCACACATCAAACTTTGCCTTCCTAAATAACATTTCTATGTGTTCGAATTATTGTTGTAATTTGGAACAGTAATATGATTAGCAAAACAGAGTAATAGGAAAAGAGTTTCTTCTCAATGAAGAGAACAACATAATTACAACAGACACGAAAAGAATTGACATCAAATAACAGCACGACAAATTGATCAAAGAAAATTTAACAGTTGCAAAATAGTGAATATGATTAAACTAGCAAAATGAATATGATTAAAAAAAATTAGTAACAAAAAATGTTTCATTTTATCATTACATCAAAAAACTGCACAGACTTCCTTCGTCCAAAAGTTGTTTTCATTGGGAAATGAAATTTCAAAACGGAAGTTCATTTTAATTGTCAAATTGGAAAAGTAACTAATTAAGGGGAAAATTTCCAAACAATGATTACGACTGTAATTTGTAACGAATGTGCCAAATTCAAAGGTAACCTTTACTTTGACTATCAGAATATTTAATTATCTACAAATCTGAGGAAAAATTACCATACGCATTACAATTCGTTATATAAGTCAAGATGATAATTTAACTCAATTTTACGGGTAACGCTTCGAAACAAAGTATTTATAAAAGCTCTTCGTAATTTTATCTTGAGGACAATCGAGAACGTTTTCTTTTTTACCACGCTATCGTAATGTAAATAACGTCTTTTCCAAGTTGTCACTGAACTTTGCGCCACTTCCATGCATATCAGAACTATCGAACGGGGCTAGTTTTCAGTTGCTAATAAAAACTATCAATATCAATTGCCTATCAATTCTGCAGCAATGAAAAAGAAAAGCTTTCAAGCGTTTCCCATTTCATTGAATGGTTCACACCATCTCCTACCTTTGAAAAGTACTTTCCGACAGAAAGATTTCACAGTAATAGACCATAAAAATTCATTTAAAAAGAATGCGAAATAGAGAGATTTCAGGATTTCAGTAGTTCTTATTTGCAACCAGAAAAACAACTTTCATAACGCGAAAATTAAGCATTTCCAAAAAAACTGAAGAAACTAATGATCTGCAACATCTTTCCATATCAACAATAATGTAGTATAAGGACAATTTTATTACTTTTTTTTTTAATGCAGTACGATTATTTGTCATATTACTTATTATGCAATGTATCAATAGCAACAACTAGAATCAGAAGACAACATGTTCAAGAATATATACAATTAATTTCATTTTTTTAGGGATGATAATAAAAAATTTGTATTTTGAAGAAGTAAACTTTTGAGAGACTCGAAATAAGCCAAAAAACAATTTCGAAGGATACAGAGATGTATATCATAGATATCCTTTCGACTAAAACATTGCAGCATTCGGATGTTCCGATATGAAACAATTTTAAGAATGGAAACAGATTCATTAAAAAGAGTCAACTTGGAACCATATTAAAACACTTCAAGGAATAATTCAAAATTAAGAAAAATCACGACAAACACATAAACGTAAGCTGGATAAGTGTACATCAAATACAACTGTCAATTGTTTGCACTTCGAACTAAGCATATCCTTCACCACACCACAGTACCTTTACCTCATGAAGATACTGCGGAATGTGATTGAATAAAAACGCAATAAATTCCATCAAAATATTAGAACTTCACAATCAAAATCATTGCTTTTTAAATTACAAACAAAATTATAAAATTATCACCTGGGGAAAGAGAAGAATAAAGAAAGATTCACATTTTAATTCTCCTTTCTTCTTTCAGCTTCTCACACTTTATCTGCTTTCGCTAGACTCTTCAGATGATGTAGTTGAGCTTTGGTCGCTGTCTGAACTGGATTCGGAGGAGTCTTCGGATGATGATTCTTCAGAAGAAGACGATGACGAAGAAGACGAGGATGATGCTCTTTTCCTTACTTTCTCACTCTTTTTTACCTTAATTTAAAAAATTAGTTCGAAAGCTATTGGATGAAAACAGTGTGAAACTCACTCAACATTATATCCATTAAAAAAAAAAGAAATAAATGAATAAATAAATCGTTTTATTCAGAAAAGATCAAAAAGATCTCAAAAATCTGTCAAATGATACCAAATGAATCAGTTAATTTTATTTAATTTTTTCATTTAGTATAGACAGAATATAAATACAAATTTTATGATTCAAAAATTGAGTGGAGAAAAAGTTTATTTCTAGAAAAAGAACTTACTTCTTCACTCCTTTTCTTGGGTTTCTTACTACTATCTTTTTCAGCTTCTTCAACTTTCAGGTGGGCATCTTTATTTAATCTGAAACCAAAAAAAAGAAACAAAGTTAAAAAAAATCATCACTCGTAAAGCGCATTTACTTGGTTCTGGCTCATCTGAAAAGCAGACCAGTTCAAGAAAAGTAGATTTGCAGACTGGACTAGATGTACATTACCGCTGTAAAATGCACAGTGAGACTCATTACCTCAAACTGTAAAAAACATTTTTGGCCAAAAGGCCAGCACTACTGATACTGCCGAATTATATAACATAAAAGGAGAACAGTATTACAGGGACGGGTGACGAATAATATATCAATTATAAACATCAGATTATAACTGAAAAATTTATTTTTGTGAAGAAACAAAGTGCGAGGGAACTATAAAGAGAAAAAATATACTTCTCAAATGATGTTCCATCGATAAAATCATCTTTGATCCTCAGTGCAGCACGCATCCGTTCGCGATTCTCTATAGCAGCCTTCGCTCGAACATGCGTATCACGAATGTCCATTTCCGCATCTATATCTAATTCTCCAGACGCTACTTGACTCTGCAGAAGTTTCCGATACTCGTTCACTTTCTTCTGGATTTCAGCCTCATCGAATCCCTGCAATTTTCCGTAGTTATTAACTCATGCATTATCACGTCTGGAGACCAATTTCTAAAAAAAGTCTTTTTTTTCTTCTAAAAGTAAAAAACTAGTAATCTTTTGGTAATGCGATACTAAACAAAGTTGATTCAAGAAAGAGGAAAGTGACTTGGACAGAGACTTGAAATTCAAAACTG
>PQVD01000817.1:0-15646 GCA_003012265.1 Setaria equina | reverse complement strand
GATGACATATAAGGTCGTGAGCACAACAATGCCTTATTTTATGCTATATTAATATAATGTTGTAATATTTCACTTGAAGAAAATTATCTATTTCAAGGGAAAATCCGAAATTAGCTTGTAATTTGGATTGTTTTCAATCTAAATTATCTGAGTGATTCAATGGTACATGATAAATATTAGAAGATTAAAAGAATGACCGACCGGGTTGCAAACTAATTAGCATCCAACAACAAGTACCGTGGGGAAGTGCTCAAAATCCTTCATGATATTGAGCATATTGGAATATTTCGAAAAATAAGCTTGTATCTGCAAGGGATTGTCAAGCTGATACGCATTTCCTTTGTAATTAAAACCTGATAAAAATGACAAGTTGATTATTGCAGTCATCATTCCCTGCATTTATCAACATAACCGACCACTGAAACCCAACAGCACTGCCTTCTGAGTGAAAACATATACGGATGAAAGTTTACTTAATTCGAAACTCAAGTATGTGACAGAAGCAATAACTACTGCTGTTGCAAAAAGTACTGCCTGAACGGAACAAATCCGCAGGATGTTTTTTCATCTAAAGGCATTTCATACTAACCCAAAAAAGACAACCACTTGTAGAGACAATAAAATCCTTAAAGATATATAACAAACTAATCACTCCCAGTATCGTAATACCAAATAGAATAAACGATCGACTTCAAAGGAAACGCAAAAACATACTATGTTATTGTTTCATCTGAAAACAATGGCGGTACAGTTAAGGTGCAAGTAATTACGTCACAGATGTTCGTCCTCTCACATGACCTTTTTTTCGGTGTTTGTTATATGAAAGGACGAGAAAACAAGGATGCTACCGGTGCACCTGAATGTCTCACATCTTACAATACTAAGGTACACAAATGACCAAAAATAGCAACACCTGTCAAATTTCTGTCGATAAGATTAACCACCACAGTTGCTTTAATGTTTTCTGAATTTATTCCAGTGAAAGATTAACCAATACTAAAAACTAATAAATGAATGGTTACAAAACAAATTAACTCCAGCAAAAAGGAAATCTACTCGGAGATAACCCTTAAATAAATCAGTAAGCCGACAAGCTTCCAACAAATCCTTAAGACAAGCTATTATTAACGTTTTGTTAATCAACACCAATTAATCAATTTTCTGCACTAAAGAAGTTGTAGATTGCATGAAAAAAACGAATTTTATTGACAAAAAGAATATATTTCCAAAAAGGAAAAGTCCCAAATCTGACGAAGATGAAAATCAAATTATAGCAATATCTGCTTTTCAAATTTTATTAAATGCAACGATGTCGACACTCTGCACCTGAAATTAGAAGCAATAACAAAAAGTGAAATATTGCAACTTTTCCTGTTGACAAGAAAAATGGTCTAAAAAAGTGAAATATTGAACAAAAAAAACTTTCGAAATTAAAAAAAAAAAACGCACATGATCAGCTACATTCTCAATTATCTCATCTATGAGGTCATCCACAGAAACTTTTTCGTCCTCCACAACACATATAATTTGGAGCACTTTAATGCCATAAGCAAGTGGGATTAATTTTGCTAAAAATTATCATTTAAGAATAAAAAAAATATTTTAACATCAACTAATGAAGAATTATTCGATACTGTTATTTAAATAGCAAGTGGAAAACCAGGTATATACAACCATTTTGATAAATGACAAAAGACAGCGTGGTTTAGATGTGTTTTTGACCGCAACAAACTATAAAGACATTTATCATAATCGTTCTAATAAAGAGTGTGAATCTCTCTATTTCAATATGAGACCACCAAAGTACTTCTTTTCCCATTTTTAATTTATAAACCTAAAATATGCTTTTTTATCCCCTAATTTACCAAATAACAGTTTTGAGAATCATTCAGTGCAGATACGCTTCTTGTTGGTAGTTTGATGACGCGGTCATGGTTGCAAATGAATATTCAATCAAAAAAAATTTTATAAGACTATAATAGCTTCAGAAAAACTGACCACCGCCCCAGATGAGGCCATCTTTTTCAATCATCCTTACAAGTTTCTCCATTTCTTGCATATTTGTTGTATCGTCCCAGGGCTGAATAGGAAAATACAGGGGAATTAAGGAAAACAAAGGCAAAGCTCACTTTTTTGACCTTTGAAGGATTTTTTTTTGCTACCTACAAATTCTACAAAAAAAACACTACGAACTCTTTGCGATTCTAGAATTAAAGTTTAAACTCTAAAGCTAGATTTCAAAAAAGCGGCCCTATAGCAAACCTCAATTCAAGAACTGCGCTAATCAATGGATGGACTTTACGACCATAGCAAGCTTACAGATCGGTCATGTGCACGACCTATTTTAGTATTGAAACAGAGGAAAAGTCTGTTTATATCTAGAATAATAAAAAACCTCTCTGGAAAAGTCAGCTTATATCCAGAATAATGGAAAGCCTTACTTTCACATCCAAAATAATAGAAGATTTGGCAACTGTTTCTGGTTTCTTCGCCTTTTTCTCAGCATAAACTTTTAATCTTTCCTGCTTGATGCGCTCCTTTTCCACATCTTCTTCATCTGATGACCCAAATAAGTCAAAATCATCCTCCTTTGATGCTTTTGGAGACTTCGGAATTTCCTGTGATGACTGTTTTTTCAAAGCAGAAAGAGGAATGCCGCCGTCCTAAAACAGTAATCATATGACTGAAGAAATGAATGAGATTTTCGAAGTTTTAATCTGTAAAAACATTTCTTTAACACATAGAGTGATGGTCAATTATTTATCGATATAAAAAATTGAACTTTAACAGTCAGGTTAGAATACATCGGATATTCCATTCCATAATTAAAAAAAAATTGAAAACCATCCCATAATTACAACACCAAGATAACAACGTACCATTCATTTGTAGCTATTAAACAAAGGTAACGATAAAAACAAGAAATCTAAAGTACGATCACCCAAACGAGAACTATTTATTGAAAAACGAATGATGAAAAGATACACCAAAACTGAAAATGTTCCAAATTAAGTTACAATCATTTCCAAATGTTGTTCGGCGAAACAATTGTTAAGTATCAATTTCATTTCTTCGTGAAGTGAATTACAAAGCTTTCTGGATAATGGAATCTTCCAACCCTGCCAGACAAGACGGTAAATGCGATTAGGTTGTTCCAAATATTTCGTCCGCAAGTTTACGACTTCAAAAAACTCTACTAATGTACAACCGCAAAGTTCTTCAATCAAAGAAAATAAAATTCCCTCCAATTCTTCAGCTTTTTCGAGATTTAAATAAACAACTGATAGATCTCGCTGGAAAAACGGCCTCCACTCATGAGCTACCCCTCTGATTCTAAAAACCTTATTTTCATATCCAACGAATTCTTTGATTCTAGCAACGACAGGAGTTCTTACGAAAGTGAGAGTTTCTGATCCAATCCGATAATGGAACGATCGTTCCGTATTATGATATCCTGAACTCACATATGAAGAGAACAGTTCCTGTCGAAAAACAGCAGCTTCCTGAAGAACTAAGTGTTCTTCTGCAGCTATGTAAATTATATTCCAACTATCTGACCTATGTTCAGGTAACTGTCTATATTTAAAGTTACGCTTAAACAATATAGACAAATGGTCTAACCCACTTTGACCCTTAGCGAGAGTAATGTGGAAACGACCATACGATAATATTCGGCTAATACTTGCAAGTGCCTTCCGCATTAGCTGACAGCTTTTACGAAGGTTTGTTTTTCCACAATGGTGAGGAAAATTCCAGATAATATCATCATAAAAACCGATCCGGTTTTTTGGGAATAAGCAAGCATCCACCGAAAATAGGATGTGAACATAAGGATAATGACTGCAAAGTTCCCTGATATTTTTTTTACCGGAAGGATATTTCCTGATAAATTCAGAATATTTTTCTAAAACGCTTGCGTAGATTTCGGCTTCAGGATGCAAACGAGCAAATGCAAGACTGAACGAAAGATTGCCGTCGCCCAAAATAAGTATTCTATCTCCAACTCTTTCCAGTGCAGAAGACAAGCAAGGTTCTAACTGCAATTGATTTTCAGTTTCAGCAACTGCATTTCGGTCAAGAAAAGTCTCGATACTAACGGAATTTGTTGGAGAACTGAATTAGAAATGATAACACAAAAGAAAAAAAAAAGGAAAGGAAGTATTAAAAATGAACTGCATCAGCTTTATGATTAACACCAGCTTTATAAATGTCTCATTCAGATTAAAGAGATTTCCACCATAAAGCATGATGAATCTGCCGAATGAGGACACATTATTAATAATAAAATTCTATAGAATGTATTTTAGATTCTGTCGAGGAATCAAGTAAAGCTGGTCTTAAAATGAAAAATGCATGACTTAAGCTAGCGCAAAATGAGGAACAACTAACTACACAGGAAAGATGTTGATATTTTAATTAGCTAATAGTGACCAAAGAAATATGAAATGATAAATGTCAAAAAGTATTGATTCTTTGAAAAACTAGTAGCTACCTGTTGGACGTACTGCAGTAATTTCTGGAAATCTTCACGCAACTTTTCAATTTCATTTCGCATTTCGTCACTCATTTTCTTCAATGCGACAACTTCATCAGCTAACTTTCCTAAAGCATTATCTGCTCCATCTCCTGAAGAAAAGAAAAAAAGAATTACGATGACATACACAAACTTGGGATCAGATCTTTTGCTGATGCGATTCAGTCGCACAAAAATTGATCAGGAAATCTATGGCAACAGACATCAGACTACATTTTTCGGAAAAAAAAGTTGAAAAGATAATAGCGAAATAAAAACTACTGAAGGTAGGCAAGTGAAAACTGAAAATTTGAACTATATCCTTGTTGGGTGATGAGTCAAAAAAAAAATGGGGTTTACCTTATTATGTAAGCTCATGCAAAAAGGATAAAAAGCGTTGCAAAGTGACTAGTAAAAAAAAAAGGAAGAAAAAAGCTCTAATCAATGACCAGGCATATGTGAAGGGCAAAATACAACGTAATTTGAACCAGTAATAAATAATGTTATTACCGCACTGATAAATCAACCGATACTGACCGAATGCTTTATCAGTTTTACAAAAATAAGGGATCCTCATCAAATCATTAAAAAAGCGATTAGCTTTTTTCTCTTCCATATAAAATATTTTTGAATCTCACAATTAGTTATCATAAGACTCGAAGCCATGCACGATAAATTCACCTACCGTTAGTATCTTCCAGTGCTTGCTTTAATGTTTTCCGGGCACTGGCGATAGCATTACGCAAACCATCTGAACCCACAGGCTTTTCATGCGTACGACTGCTAGGACTTTTCTTCTCCTGATCCTTGTTCTTACCCCTCCGACATACTGGATCATGGCTACCATCTAAAAAATTGGTAAAATTTCCAAAGCAAAGTTCGAATTAGTGGCCATTACATTTATCAAGAAGCTCTTAATAAGAACACAAATATAAAATCTATAAGAAATAATACACTACTGGGGCTAAACAATAAGTATAGATTGTTGAGTTGCGAACATGAGAGTTTTTAACTGAGATTAAAACTGGCGTATTTTATCGTCTTTGGAAATAAAATAAACGTTTGGGAAAACAATAAACTTAATTTCCTTACATCAATCGTTTCTTTATCAATTCAGCCTAATGTCAAGTAACAAAATTATCTTCAGCCCGAATTAGGATGAACAGTGGCATACAGCTAAAATTACTGCAAAATGATATGAATGTAAGCAGCAATACAACAAAACCAAAAGAGATAGGGAAATAGTAGGTGAACAAAAAATAATAAACCAGATATCGCCTTAGTTGATCCATCGTTTGAGTGGTAATGGTAAAGCATTTTATCGCCAAAAAATAACTCTTCCGCTGTTTTCAACGCCAATCGGCATCCCAATAATGGAGTCACTTCTGACCAAAGACTTTCCACCGATACCATTTCCCTGCAACAAATCTTTGTATTTTAGTTAGATAAATTTGTGTGAATGACAACTGACAAAGTTTCTGTCATACATACAAGAAGTATGATATTCTCTTTCTTTTTGAAATCCTTTCGTTTAAAAAACTGATTGCTTGACAAGTCAGAAAAAAAAAACATGAATTCCTTTTGCATGCTCAGATCTACAAGTGTCTCCTGCTAACTGAAAGACAAAAGAAACTAGGATACTCCTCGAAAAAACCCATTCTTTCCTATTTAACCGTTATATCTAGCATTCACGGCCAACCAAAATTGCATATCGACACCACATACATATCTATTACCAAAAGTCGCAAGATCAATTCCTGAGAGGATTGTAATTTTTGCAAAGTAAGAGTTTAATGATCGAAATATTCTGTGCTACTAAGCCTTTAGAGATATTTGAGAAAGGGTACTTGTCCTTAACGTTGTCATAAAGTTACTAATAATTTCAAAAGTGACAAACTTGCGTTAGATGTTAGCTAAATGAAGTGATAAACATGGCAAGAATAAGTAGCAAACGTTAATCGGCACATAAGTTCTCTTTGCACATGCAATCAAATTGATGTTGTTAAACATTATCGGTGATTATTTGCAGTTGCTTAACTGTTAAGTGATATTATCTACTTATTTTTTGTTCCTTAGAATAAGATGTCGTTGTTGGTGTTCTATGACTCACTCATTTTTATTAGCAGAATGAAGGGAAGCACACTTCGATATGACGATCGCCGTTCTGTGACATCTGTTTCCAGTACCGGCAGTAGTGCTTTGGTGGATATAACAAGTCAACGATCAGCCAGTGGACATTTGCGCAAGTATAGATTTGAAATTTGATGCTCAAATTTGACTTGCTCAAATTTGATAACGGATTTTTTGGACTCTTTTTCAGTTCTTTTAGATCTCTTAGATGTGGGACTGCTGTAGTGGTGAAGTCCAATTTCAACAATTTTTTTTTCCACTTTTTAAAGCAAAGCTAGAAATCTTGTTTATGTAACAGCTCAGAATAACAAGAAGTGACCATACAGAGGATTTTAATTAACTTAGAATAGAGGATCATTCTATCAAATCATTTTAGTAAAGCAGTCACTGAATTGGTTGCATATAAACTAAGTAGTAATTTGAACAGCAAAGAAGGAAGACTGAAGCAGAAAAAAATTATAAGCTTTTTAATTTAGTAGAAATAAAGATTTCATCAAGATATAGAATGAACTAACTATCAGATCTAGGAACAAGATATGTAAGCTCCTGTTACTGTTCTTACTTCTCCTTTACATGCTATTTAAATAATTCCTCGTTATTATAGGTTCACCGCTGTAGTTGGAAAGCCAGGGCAAGCTCGAGAAGCACGTGAAGCTATACGAACAGCAATGAGCACAATGAATCCGGCGGTTATTTATTCATTATTTATTACCGAGACTTTTCTATAAAGATAATAGTTTGTATTCATTTTTTCATTGACTGTTTTTATTATGAACATCCTACTTAATGTATGAATTGGAGACTTTGAGATGTGCAACTGCCTTTTTGCTTTTAAAATTTCTTAAATTCAATTTTTTACAGCGTAGACGTCCGTTAGCCGAACCATTGGATTATGAAAAGTTTTTGGGAGAAAATATCTCGATAATAGAAAATCTTAGTCAGCGAGACCTATTGCTGTTTCCACGCGATGATATCACGGTACCTTTTTTCTCCAGATTTTTGGATTAACTCCAAACTTGTTCAAGTTTTATTATTTCTTATCAATATCTAAAGTTCTATTAGGAGAAATTCAGAGATTTCATTCAGGAAATATCAGTGTCTCCGATGGAATGGACAATGGTACCATCATATTTGCGAGAAAAAACGGAAGTAAAATGGTTACTTACACAGGAAGCCCTTGCATTTTACGTTACCCCGCATCGTATTGTCCGTTTTAATTATTCTCAGTTCGGTTGTGATTATCAAGCCAGTTCTGAGTAAGTAGTTGAGGATAACTTAATGCTCTGGAAATTAGAAAAGATTACGTATATTTGAGTCACTTAAAACACTGCACCAAAAAGGATTCTGGTAATCCTTTCTTTTCTCATTCGACTAAGTTGGGAGATTAATGTAGATTGCATATCTACTAAAAAAAAGACATACTGAACTACTTCTGCTTGAGTAATTTAGAGAGTGGAACTTTAAATTTTCTTTTGTATATCATTTTCTGATCAATAAGATTTCTTGACATTAAATCGAATTTGGAGTACTAAAAAATTGGTTGTATTGTTTTTTAATAAAGATTCGATGGTAATGGATTTTTCCAGTCATGATGTTGATCTTCAACCACTGATTTATGAAAGTGATATGGTCTATGAGGAGCAAAAAGAGGTTAAATTCATCTTCCTTACATGCAATGATTTCCGGCGTACTGGGAATTCCAGATTGACTTCTGTTCAGACTTCCTTCAGACTCTGTTTAATATTTAATATTTCTAACATTTATTTACTTATGCATGTATTTTAGGAGTTAGATGGTCATTACAGTTCAGATATTATTCGAGAAGGATTCCTGTTTATTGTTCCAGAAACTAGGCTTCTGGATAATTTTAAGGTTAGTGACGTATGTAAAGTTGATTAGAAATGTACTGAATATGAGAATTTCCAATTCATTTGGAGCACATAAAGAAATCATTTATTTCCATAAACATGTACATGGATTAACATCTCAAAAAAAATTATTCTCTGTTTTGCAATTGATTTATCAGTCAATTTTTATCTTCTTTACATAACTGACATCTTTTTAATAGATGGACTTGCAGAATAAAAAAGTGAAAAAGTTTATTTATAGAGCATGAAAAAGCGCTATTGTGTGCTAAGGAAAGAAGACGACGGGAAGGTTTTACTAGAAATGCGAAAATCACCGTTTGCACCATCAACACATCCACCAATGATTATACAGCAGGCGGCGTTGTCAACTAGTAAAAAAGGCAAAAATGTGCTTGAAGTAAGTGTAAACAAAATAATTGTTTAAAGAAGTAAATCATTTATAAATTTTTCGTACATAGTTTTATATTTAATTCGCAAGTTGAATCCACAGTTAAAAATTCAAGTAGCATAATATTTTTTGTGTTTCAACGCCTGTACACCATTATAGAATCGTATTTGTTTGTTTCTTTGGGTGAGAAATATTGCTTCGATTTATTCTGGTAATTGGGCTGATAATGTCAGATATAAATAAGTTGATTTTTTTCTTTCATTTGACTGAGAGCAATGTGAAATATTTCGCAGAATACAACATTATTCATTCTCCAATATACATCGACGGATTTTGTAAATAACACTTGGATTTTGAAAAGTATAGATATAAAAATCCGTTGAAGATAAGTGGATTTGGTGCGGAACGGCGTTCTTGGGTTTTGGCGGCTGATTCTGATAGCGATTTACCACGGTGGTTAATTGAAATTGATCGTGCTTTAGCTGGCGATTGCAAAGGTTACCCATCGCTTTTATGTTGTAAAGAATGGTCATCAGCTATGAGTAGACGGAGATAATATAAATTTTTCTCTCCACAGATTTGGACTTCTTCAGTCTTTCTTTTTGTATTTTAGATTTTACAGAAAGGAATTAAATCCTTTAATTTAATACATTCGCAAAAATAAGCCATGATGTGAGCATAAGATTACAACAGATTCGATCGTGTTCTCTTAATCATCATCCACACTTATACGATTAAGAGAAGACAACCGAAAAAATTGTAATAGGCTCTTTCTGAAATTATTTACTTGGTGGACATTCGAAAATCGATAAAAAAGGAAGAAAGATTCAGTAATCGAAATAAAAGAGGAAGTGAAGAAGACAGTAACGGTTTGTTCGTTTGACGGTGGGCGGCCGACTGTTATTCGCGTTTGATGGTGAATGCCGCACAACTGTTTTCCTCTTTCCTTGTTGACATCATCTGCAACACGATGTGAATAAACAGTTTGCATTAGCCCGCCATATATATATATATTTGTGTGTTATGTATGTGTTTGTGTATGTGTATGTGTTTGAAAATGAACATAAAAAAAAAAAGAAAAACAAGAAATAACGCGTTAATATTTTCATTATGGGGTGGAATTACACGCTTTCAACCTTAGTACCTTCTCACTCGAGTAGATTGAATTTTTTTTCATTTATAGAAGGAGAAATTTTAAATAGTAAGGAGTTATGTGAAACATCATGACTCTTAACAAATTATTACTGGAAATATTTGAGCTTTATGATTGGATTTTTCTAAGTAAAAGGAAATTTTTGTCCAGTCGCATGCCGAAAAGAGAGTACCATTATTATAAGAGTGTTCAGGAGTCGGTTAAGTATGACAGGCAAAAATAGATTTGATCAGGCTTTGAAAGTTTCAACTAAAACATCATTATAAATTATTTGTTTAACAGCTGATAAGCAACTTTACATTTATAATTGTTATGTTTCAGATGGAGTACCTTCGACCAGCACCGATATAGGATCAAGTTTGTCAGACACAAGAACAACAAGAATAAATGATGAAAAAGCCTGTGCAGCAAATAATATTCCTACTGGTCAGTTGCAGGAATTTGATATCTGAATTACTGCGTGCGAATAAACGAATTCAACAAATGAATTGATGGGATCTCTTTATATTTCTAAATTGTTGCATAAATCATTTCTTTTTAAGAACTATCTGGATCATACTTTTGGGCTGGACGTAATGCTGCATCAAAGGCCTTACAACCCCCCATTGTAAAAAGACGTTCACTGTTCGCATTGTATTCTGATCTTGATGTTAGTCAATTTTTTTATTGTTTTTGATGATTTCCGGCACTATATATTGTATTTCCATTTCTGAAAAATATTCTTATTGTTTAGCGATTATCGATGCCAAAAAGTGAAGCAGGGTGTTTGTTGGCAAATACTCCTACGGATGAAATATCAAGACCTTCGGAAGATAAATCAGTGGTTCGATTTATTGTAGAGTTTCAGAAATTGAATGTTATGTTGCCTGTTTCAAGCACCAATGTGCAGCAGGTTATTTTTTCAAAAACTTGGAGATTTCAAGGTGGTTTTCATGGCAACAGTTTTTGGTTTTAATAAAATTGCTTGGCCAGATAATGGATACTGATTGGTTTCATGTGCTAATTTCTTTAATTTTGGCAAGACTTCTTTACCAATGTATTTGCATTTTAGTTTGGATTCTGGTTTCGATATCTATATTATCCCTTCTATGATTATTGATATCATTTTATATTGACTGTGAATTTTAGATTGAACCTTTCTTTGTGCGCATCTTTTTATACGATTCCCGAGCTGGTCATCGACTCTCTGAAGAATTTCGAATTGATCCAAACAGTGACGAGTTAGTTAGAATGCTAAAAGTTGGTGACAAGGATGGAGTCGCCAAGTGTCTAGCCGAAAAAAGCACTTTAGAAGAGGACGGTGTTAATAATCTCTCACAAAGAATACTTGCAGATAAGAATGTTCGGAAGGTTGTCTTTGAAAAACAGATTTTTTCAAGGAGATTCCCTTATATCGCATTGAATATTCCCTTCTAATTAGGCTTACCCCTTAACCGTCATTTTATTTTTTGGATTTTCCAGCTCTTTTGTTTACATCCTTATGGTGCTTTTGCTTTTAACTGTATTCTCAGTCAGTTTCTCACTGAGTCGCTTTTCATTCGTTTCGAGATCTGCACTTCCTGTTTCATAATTTTCCAGTTATTTTGCTTTCCACCCTGCGCATATTACTTCATCCTTATTATTGTTTCTGCTAATATTATTAACTTCATGTTTTTAGAGACAAATTGTAGGTAATGTATTCTGTTGCCAAACCGCACGGTGATATTTATTTGGTTGTTCGTGTCGACCGATTACTTTCAATGGACACTTCAGCTGAAATGTATATGAAAACGACAAGTGATCTGAAAGGTGTTGCCAAGTTACAGAAAGTAATTCAGCAGGCTTGCTCGAAAGTCATTCAGGACAAAATGTCTTTTGCTTGGGCCGCAAGGTTATTTTATTTCTTCTCTAACATAAAATTAGAAATTTCACGGGATAATTCATTGACTATATAACGCACAGTGCTTGTGTTCCTTATATTAATTTAGCAGTTATCGTTCTATTCCTGCTGTTCTCAGATCTGTTGACTCCATATAACTCAGCATAGACATCTAAGTAAATCTCCAAATGTTTTCTGATTACTTCATACCACTTTAATCATGTTCCATCGATCTTCCATACTTTCTTCATTGGAAAAAACAAAGTGCCAATGTTCGTTTTTCTTACTTGACAGACTTTTGATTTCGGAATGTCAAGTATTTAATATTGTTTTTACTTAAATTATTCTTCATAATAGTCTATACATTATATCGAAATCAAGAATATACGTAGGTTGAATGAACATTGTTGTTGCAAACTTGTATTTTAGGCCTGTTTTTCAAGAAATGTTAGGATGTGGAGCGAAACTGCCAAATGATATGCAGCTCTATCGTTGTGAAGGAAATAGATTAGGTGACAGTGATTTGCAAAAGATTCTCGTTGACTTCGGACGGTTAGTTTTTTTATTTATTCAAGAAAATTCGACCACATTATTAATTTTGCTTATCCTTATCTGCAGGGCTGAAAAATCCGGGAAGTTAGTACCATTACCGGCTGCTACTATCAGTATGAATATCGATTTCTCTTCGAAAGCACCCGATCTTCCGAGTTTGTACTTCTGTTGATTTAAATAAGTACTCATGCTTTTATATTTACGTTGAATTTAACTTGTCGTTCTCAACAGTTTTTTTTTTTTTAAATCACATTTCAGTGCGAATAAGTTCGAGTTTTATGCCAGTCCGTCCATGGAATATAACATCAGACTCTGTTGTATCAGCTTGTTTCGAAGCTCAGTCTTTTAATGATTTTATTATGAAACCGCATACAAAATTTTTCAATCTACTATATGTTTATCCATTAACACTGAAATATGATTCGCAGAAAACATTTTATAAGGCACGTAATATCGTGTGTACCGTGCGTTTCATTTCTGCATCCAGGAAGGATGATATGTCCCAAGTATGTTTCAGTTTTTAGATTTAAATCAAATGAATGATATTATGCTTGCTTATAGATCCAAACGGTAAATGGCTCTGGAACTAGGAATTCGGTAGAGTCTGTAATTGCCTTTGATGCCTAAGCTGTAATTTAATTCAATTTTATTTAATTTATATTTTAGTTACTTTACCTATGCACTAAATTAACTTGCAGTGAAATTTATGATAAATTTGTTTGGTCGATTTTTCAAATATCTTTTGTTCTAGGTGATTTACAATCGATTTTCGTCACCTACGCCATTTGTACATAGCATGCGCTGCTCAGTGCAGTATCACGAGCAGAATCCAGTCTTCAATGATGAGGTATTACAACCTTCAGCTTGCACAAAGTCTTAGTAGCCTTGATAGCAATAATATCTTGTTCCCTCAAGTTTACTTGTTAGGAATTTTTTAAGGTAACTACAGCTCATGAGTAGAAATCATACTAAGATATTTATTAATTATATTAATATTTTTAATCAAAGAGGTCACAGGCATATATTTAAAGGAAAATTGGAAAGAAAGTTGATCTTTTTACATTCTAGTAAATTTCGAAAATTGAGTTATCTTGAATTTTTTCAGATAAAAATTCAGTTGCCTGTCTCTCTAGATACCTCTGATCATTTATTGTTTTCATTTAGTCATGTATCTGTTGCAAGCACTGCTTCAAACAGATCTCAAAATGAGGTAATCTTTAGTCCTCAGACCTTTTACCACTACTAATTTTTCGTTGAAAATGAAGTTATTATACGTATGGAAAAAATTCTTTGAAATACAGAGCCTTATTCCCTTTCACTTATTTCTATTTCTCCGTAGTATGGTTATTATCGAAATCTTTTGTAAGGATAAAGTTAAGAGGTTGGAACTATTTCACTTTCATAACATAAGATTTTTTGCTGAAGTTGCAGAATTCTGATATTCCTATTGGATATGCATGGTTGCCCTTGTTAAAAAAAGACCATCTGATAATTGAACATGATCAGCAAGAGTTTTCTTTATCAGTTGCAGCTGATTTACCATCCGGTTATATAAACCATCATTCGCTAGGATTTGGGAAAGGAGTAAGTTATTTCTACATAGTATGATGCTTCCGACTTGCAATATTGTGTTATTAGTGGCAGACATGGTTCATTTTCTCGTAAATTGAAGTATCAACCTGTTTGTTTTACCAGTTCAGTTTCTGTAGCTGCTAATTGAGAATAGTGTATTCCACTTTTTTAGTTCATTCAATTCCGTTACAGCATACTGGACCAGATATTCGTTGGGTGGATAGTGGCAAACAATTATTTCGCATACGTCTGAGGCTTGTTTCCTCTGTTTTTACCACAGAAACGAAGTTGCAAACATTCTTTCAAAGTTGCCAGAAGTTTCAACGTGCGGGTATTGTTGGTGACGCATCATCAAAAGCTAAAGTTTGTTTATTATTTTTTTAACTGTTTTTCATGTTGCAGACAAAGTCAGAAAGGAAGACTGGACAAAAAGTTAATGTACAAAGAATTATTTAATATGCAAGCTTCCTTTCTCATTCCATCCATTCCTTGCACTTTTGATAATTTTTTCTAATTTAAACGGGATATACTTCCTGTTACAGGTTTCATCCAATATTATCTTCTACAAGTCTTCTTACTTACTAGTGCTATCACTTTCTCCCCACTATCTTCAAGTTTATAAATATGTACGATTCATCTTTAGTACTGGAAACCGTTTAGGTTTCATTTATTTCCACGTATTTCTTTTTTTCATTATCTCTTGTTTTATTTCAACCCCTTTTGCTCAACATTTATTGAGTTTTCATTCTAACACATTTCACAAGCAGTCAGTATCTAATTTTTTCAAATTTGAAAAAAAAAAATGAAAAAACCAGTCCACTAAAAATCTGTTAGCTTGTTCGAACTAACCCTTTGATGTGAAGTTTGGTTTTCAGGGAATATTCTGTTGCTTTGTTGATTTTTGACCATTAATAATCTTATTCCAATGTTGTAGTGGTCCAATCCGCCCGGTTCAGTTTCGCCAGTTAGCGATACACCGTCATCACCTCCCTTATTAGCGGTCATACGTTCACCTTCTATCGAAAATCATGAAATCTCAGAGGAGGAGAAATTTTGGCACTACGTAGTACGGAAAACTGAGGTGAGGCTTACTTAGTTATATAGTCTTGTTAAGAATTAAAGATGCATCCTACTGCATGGTTTGAACAACTACACTCTATATGCGGATGTATTTTGGTGGAATTGAAGCTGTTATGTTAACGACTGATTCTGATTGGTATTGGTATTTTTATTACTCGATTATGGTTTTCATTAAAAAGACTGCTTTGAAAAAATGATCTTTTTTGCTTTTTTGATTGCTTTCACTGTATTCCTTCTTTTAGATTTAACAAGCCTCTGCTTAACTTCTTTATTCTGTTTTTGTGAAGTCCATTTATTTATTTTCTATATAACAACACAGTTCATTCCAAACAAATTTTCATTTAATTCTTAATGAGCATTTGTTCTATATTTTCGAGTTGCAGTAATTATATTTGAAGGAAATGATCTTGCTGCTTAGCAACAGCGCTTATTGATTCTTTTAGAGAATCGTAAATAGTACTGTCTGCATGAAAAAAAAAAAAAAAAAACAACAAAAAAAAAAAAATAAGGGAGAATAAATAAATTAAATCAA
>PQVD01000816.1:0-11214 GCA_003012265.1 Setaria equina | reverse complement strand
TTTTTTTTTTTTTTCTTGGAATCATTTTTCTTTCAGTATTTTCCATTGTCTGAACACCTCAAACAACCTTATCTGTCATCAATCTTTAGCTTGCTGGGGTTGTCTATTGAAATGACCAGATTTTAATCATTTGATTGTCACTAACATTCTGTTCACTTTCATTCCCGACTGATTATTCTCCAGATGGATTGACGAAAAGGACAGCACACCCACATCATTTCATCCAATTTTCCTTCTCTTCAGCATCCTTTCTTCTTTCCGCCTCCACAAGCTCTCAACTTCACTATCAACAACAGTAATACTCTTTTCCTGATTCATTGACTGTTTCTGTGATGAAGAATGAGGTAATTGAAGTGCTTCTGGGCTTTTTCATTCATAAAAGTTTGCATTTATAGCAGGAAGTTTTCGCTTACATCGATGATTATTCCACTGCACCTACCTTTAAAGCAACTCACTGTTTCCGATTTTCTCCTATAAAACTTTTTTTTTTTGGAATAATCTGATGGAATAAATATCCATTTATCAGTTCCTTTTTATTCACGTCGTTGAATTTGATTTTCATTTTTGTTTGCGGTATCCAAGCAGTGGAGTAAGTTCAGTGATAACATGCGTTCTGATTAGAATTTCATCAAAAATGCAGATTTCTTCTCGTTGGTGGATCTCTTCTTATTCATTCCTTTGATTTCATTTCCTTTTTAAACTTTTTAGAATTTCAAAAAATCTCCCGTTCTTCTGAAAAGTTAAGCTGGAGATTGAAGAAATATTCTCAAATTCGTAAGAAGCTAATCTCTTTCAACATTATAGTACAATAGCAATGGAAGTAAATTTGACATAAACTTGAGCATATTTGAATATTTCAATGAGACTTTTACTGATTCACAGTTAAGATTTGTGAATAAAATAAAATGATTGATGAGCTTAGTGGGAAATCAGCAGCATTGTGATGCTCTTCTTTCTAATAATACTAGACGTATTAGATCTTGTGGAGATTGGCAAAATCATAATGATAAATGGTAGAATCTGAAGAATTGCAGATGAATTTGAAGTATTGCAAATGATTCTTGTCTCTTAGTCTAACTGATTTTTTTTTTTTTTAAATTGTTTTAAAGCGGTCCGTATTTTCATCATTTTTAGCAAATTTGAAGCGGAAGTATGTTAGAAGGAAACATCGACAGGAAATCGTTTTTGGTTCATTTCTTATTCAGAACTGGTTTCATGATGTTAATGTTCTTTTAACACCAACATTTATTCGGCATTTTCATCTTCATTCTTTATAGGTACTATCTGAAACCACGAATGACTGGTGATGAGAATGATGATGGAATTACTGGTGGCGCGATCGATGCTTCGGCCACTGAGAATCAGAATTCGCTAAACGGTTATCAGCTTGGTGAATTACGCTTGCGACTTTTTTATACTGCGGAGCATGTATTACCGGTGGAATTCTATAAACCGTTACAGATGAATCTTATCAAATCATTGACATTGCAACCATTTTTCGCTTCACCGGCTGGAATTCTGGAATATTTGCCATCGGTAAGATCAGTTAAAAAGGATATGAAATAATTGAAATACGTTTAAATTGTGTCTTTCGAAATAGCCTGCAAAGAAGCATTTTAAAAATCTGAAATTTCCATTCCAGGTGGATATAATAACAATAGCTCGACCGCTGATGAAAATTTTTGTGCAAGCTGAATTGATACGACCGCTGTTGAGGGTTCTTTGCTCCGCTGACATCCTCAAATGCCAGTGAGTTTAAATGATTTAGTCTGATTTCCTTTTGGTTTAGATGTTAAATAAAATAGAAAAATCAAAGGGGAGAATGCTTCTCTTCTAATGAGTCTTGTTCTTAAATAAGATTTAATCTGAGTAAAATGATCAGAATAAGGGAGCAGAATTTTTTCTTGTTACTCAACTGTTTTCAAGTTCATAATTTACCTGATTCTTAGCTAGCCGAGCTTTTGATCATCTATTGCTGTGCATGAATTAAATTGAATGAAGAATCTGAAAGTTAGGCTATTTATAAGAGAGTTACAATTGATATTAGAAAAATATTTTTAGGGACGTGAATACCTTATTTCGGAGTCAGTCGCTGGCAACAAAAATAATTCATGAACAGATGAAGTTTTTTGGGCACCATTATCTAGTGATCTCAATCAAACCTGTTATCGATATGGTTAGTTTCCCATGAAAATGTCAGCAACGGCACGGAATATAATCCTTTTTTACTATTAAAATAACTTCATTTAGACAAAATCATTTCATTCATTTATTTTTGAACACCGAAAGTGTCTCATAAAATTACAACTTTCAAAGTCGTAGAGGATACAATTCTGGTATATTTCATTGAAAATATCACTATGTAATCGATTCTATAATTTCTCCTTCAGATTTACTGTGAGCGTAAATGCTGCGAGATTGATCCGATGAAGTTAAAGCAAGGTGATAGCCTGGAGTCAAATAAGGTCATCATTGAAAGTTTAACAGTAGTGTAGACCTAAAATTCTTAATGATAATCAACTAAAGCAGGAATATTTCCTACTGCTTGTTATAATAATTGTTTTCATTGCCAGTTTAGTTGGTTGAAAACTTTAAATTTCAAAATACTTTGACATAGCAATACGAATTATTGAACTTTGAAAATTCCAAATAATTAATTTTTCAGCTGAATTTGATTGTTTATGGTGAAATAGCATTTTCGCGAGTGGTTGATTCAAGTCATCGTTGTCCGTTAGTGTTACGGGAAATGTTTTCTGATTTGAGGGAACTTGCAGCGCAACACTTTCCTGGTCGAGAAGACATCCAACGATTGGTGCTTAGTTCCTTCATCATTATGCGTTTCTTTGCTGCTGCGCTTATGAATCCGAAGTCATTTGGGCTCAAACGTGATCAGCCGGTCAGTTTTTCCCGGAATCAATCTTTTTTTGTTCTTTAAGTTTTTACTGGGCTTTTCATAACAAAAAGATTAGGACAAAGAATTTAGCTTAGCACTGTTAACGGAATAATATTCTCGAGGGTTTAAGTTTTCTGAAAATAAAAGAATTCAACTTTCTTACTGCTAAATTCCAAAAATCACTTTTTCCGATGCTTCAGGAAGGAGTTGTTTGTCGAACATTAGTGCTGTTATCAAAAATACTTCAACGACTATCGAACTGTGTTGTCTCTACGAATTCACTTACCGAGAAGGAACCATGGCTTTCGTCCGTTCTTGAAAGGTTCAGATCTTTACTTGTCAGGAAAAAAAAGTTTCCAGTTCAAGCATTTTTTGAAAGCTTAGCGGTTGAATACCTTTTTACTCTAATAATCGAGAATAAGCTGAACATTCAGGTTCACAGATGAGCAACATCGACTTGCAATGTTGAAGTTCCTTAACTCAATATCAATGACGGAGAACGATACCAATGTAAATAACGAAAATCTTTCAGTTGTTCGTGACGGGTGAATTTTTCTAACTTTAAACATTGAATTTTTAACTTTAACTCTTATGATTACTACCGGAATGCTTTATTCTCTAGTATCATCAACTTATAAAAATGCAAAAGCATCGGAAACATTGTTAAGCTATACAGTTAGAAGTGATTTATTCATTAATTGACAGTAGCTTCATTGTTTTTAACAAGTGATTGATCTGTAGATTTTTTATCGAAAGAAAAATTCGAGAAAAGCGGCGAATTCTGAGAAATTTGATCAATCAAAAGCGACGATATGTTGTGCTGACAGAAAATGAGATTTGCTGGCAAAAAACGAAAGGTTCCTTTTCTTTCAACTTTTTCATAATTTTTAAATTTTTATCTGTTTTATAAATTTTGCAGTGGTATCTGCATGATTTAACAGTTTCTAGAATACTTTTGCAAATGAGAATTCATTGTTTTTGAATCACTCTGCAAGTTTTGATTTATTCTGGCCCAATCATTGAAAGGATATTTTGAATTCCAAGCATTTCTTACTCCGTTATATTTTCATTGTCTTTGTAAAAGGCTATATTTTCCACCATATGTAAGATTAATTCAGAGTCGGTTTTGTTCAGTCTACTCAGTATTAGTTTATTTTAGCAGATGCAGAACCGAAAGGCCGAATGAGATTGCAGGAGGTGAACCAAATAGAGCCAGTGGTAGATGCAAAGAATGTTTTCAGGATAGCATCTCCGGATTGTGAAATCCAGTTTCAGGCACCAAGCACCGTTGAGATGAATGAATGGTTAGGTATTTTGTCTTTTTTTTTTAAATTTCCAACACAATTTTTTTGAAATCAAAACAACTAATTTTAAGCAAGATAGGAAGAGCTGGAGTGAAAACTTTGAAATTTTAGGATTGTTCAAATTCAGAAGCAACGCAAGCGTCAGTTGATGATCGCATTACGTACAAGCGAGTCGAACGATGCTTTTGAAATAGATACTGAACGAGAACTAGAAGCAATTCATGCGATACTTTATGAGCATGCAGAAACACTGAAACGTTGGAAGAATGTATTAGAAGGAATGGAAGTCCAAACTGAACATCCCTCTATACCGAGTGCTTTACAGGATCAGGTTAATTTTCAAATTCTGCTTAAAATAATTAAGATGTGTCATCATTGCTAAATTTAAATTCTCACAAAATTTACTTTTTTTTTTTTTTCAGCTGAAAAACAATGAAAATCCCGAACAAGCAAAACAGTTATTTTATAATACTCTGCAAGAAATTTTGCACAGTACTTTATTGATCGAAAAATCACATGATGAGATTGTTAATCGTTTTATTAAGCAAGTGAGATTTTTTACTTAACTTTGAATTTTTACAATGTTTTATATCGGTTTTCTTCATTGGAAAAAATAACAAAGTTTTTTTTAATTTACTGATTTTGTAAAAATTTTGAGAAATTATTTAAGAAGCATGCATGAGGAAGCTAAGCATTAATTTTAAATTGGATGAAATCTCATGTATACTTTCAGATGCGTCACGGTAAAGGGACACGAGAACTTCCAATTGGTGATGATAATTATTTGTTACTAAAATCACGATTTCGTAAAAGTATTGATGAGATATGATGAGGAAAAGGAATTGCTGAAGACGATCTTTACAAATATAAGGCAAATATAAGAGCTATTCTCGAACTCAGGAAACAAACCAAATTTTGCGAAAATGCCTTACTGTGTCTACTGTGGTTTTTTGCATATTATTTATCTCGAAAGTTTTGTAATTTATTTTTCTTTTATTTAAAAGGGTCTTTATTCTTTCAAGGTGCTTGAGTATTGTTATTATTTCTTTTACTTTCTCTCTCAGAATTCGTTCTCTCTTTTCATTTTCTTGGTCTGAGCTTCCTGTTGGCCGTTCTCAAATGGAAACTGCAATCTCAGTCCTCCTCTGGCTGATCACCGTTAAATAGTAAATAGGGTTTTTAATCTTTCAGATTTTCCGTTATTAAAAAATGGAAGATGAATAAATTGATAAAAATTGGGAAATCTCTGCACACAGGATGATAATGATATGTTAAGAAAATGTTTGTCTCAGATAAAACGATATTATATAGGAATTGAATGGTCAAGTAAATGAATAATGATGGAAATGAAGTGGATCTATAAATGTCAGTTCCAGTGAAATTTCTCATGTGTTATTTACCTCGACAATTTTTTTTCCTTTTATTATTTCTTGCATTATTTTTCCCATTGTGTATATTTTTCTTTCCAATTTCATCGAAGAAGTTGGCTGCCTCAGTTGAAAATTGGTTTTGTGTTCGTTTTTGGTGATATTTATTAGATACTCGATGGTTTGTATTTTCAAAAATTTCAGCACCTTTCTTGAACTAGCATAATCACATGATATCTGTTTAGTTCCAGAAGCAAATGATAGTTTAAAGTGGTGATAAAGTGTAAGAGAATTTGTATATGAACACTTATGACATTGCGGTATATTAATTAGATAAGCGCCTTTAGGTAAAATACTATATTGTTACTATTATTTCGATTATTTTGACTTGTTTCCTTTATTATATCTGTATCATTTAAGCACAGATTGCAAAAAGTTCATGCATAAAGTCCTATCATCTCTTTTTGTTCAGGACAGAATTACACTTCACAATTTTCAATGAATTTCTGATAAGGCAGAAAAACGATAATGGGTTTGTCAGGAAAACGTTGATGAGGAAAGCTTTATTCAATAAAAATTAGAAATTGCTCAATCCAAAAAGTGGAAGGTAGAGTCCGGGAAGAAAAAAGCGGTATTAAACTTTTAGTTTTTCATACAAAAAAAAAGCTTGGAGTTGATTGTAAGATGGACCTGGAAGGGCAACTGAGGAAGGAGGGTGATGAATTGGATTCTTGACTTTTTTTTAAGACGGAAGGGATCTCGATAAAACACCCAGGACAAGGGGAGAATAATGAGTATTGCAGTGAAATAACTGGCACAGTAAAGAATCTGAATGTAACACTTTTAGGACTGATATGAATTTGATAACTTTTTCTAGCTGCTTTGATGAATTTGCAGTTCCATATAATTGAAGTTTCTCTTGTTTTTTTATGTCCGCATTCTGGTAGTATTTCTTCTGTTTCAGACGATCTTGCTTCTTACATGTTTTAGTCAGCTGAAAAATCGAGACAAACATCGATTTCTACAAAGATACTGTTAACAGAATCAACAACAATCCGTTACAGAGTCGATTCAGGAAAATGACGGATGATAGGATTCAGTGATGCTTCTACAAGAAACGTTGATTGCCCTTAAGGTTAAAGGTTGCTTACTGATCAAATTATGAGTTTTTTTTTTTTTTGTGATAAACAAGCAACAGATTGAAACATTTATATCAATGTTAATTTATCGAATTAGTGCCGTAGATCTAACTGGAAATCAATTCAGTTCAATGAATCAATACATTGATACCGTAGATGAACAACAACTAAAGAAGCATCCATATATGAACAGGCAGGTAGGCACACATGTAGATGCAAAAAGATAAAGAAAAATTTTATGAAATAATGCTTTCTATTAAAATTTGAAAAAAGATGAACAGAGGTTTTTGTGAGGAATGTTTGTTCCGTTCTGAATGCACCATCAAAGCTATACTCCATTTTTCCCTTCACCTTTTTCAGTCTTCAGTTCTTCTTGCTCACGAATCACATCTGAAATTTCAAATTGATTAATTAGTTTCATCAGAAGCTTTTCCAAAGATTACGACGTGTTACTACTGTCCTGCTGTTGCTAGTGAAGCTGGAAATAGATGTCGGATGCAGAGTGTCGTATGCACTCAGATGGACCTGCAACGATGCATTAATCCAAATTTTTTTTTTTTTTCAGTTAATATTTTAGTTTGAAGGACAACATTACGGGATGAGATGTCAATTATCAACATTAAAATTAATTAAGTGAAGTCTCCTCTTTAGGTCGAGACGGCATCGTAGATGCACTTGGAGTTTGAAGAATCTTCTACATTCTGATTGCTGGAGAAGATTCTAACCTTCAGCAGACGGAAGTGTTATTTTTACAACCGGATCGATATGTTTCAATTTTTCCGTATCGAAATTCATTATTAGTGATGGTACTTTTTCACGAGCTATGTCTGCAATCCAAGTATTTCTTTAAAAATTGTTAATTTTAAAAAGAAATCTTCGAAACAATTCTTCAATTTCAATAAGTTTTAATAGAAAATATGCAAGGTTAATAAGTTACCAACAGATGTTGGTAGCACATTTTTCTCAACAATTTCAGCATGACGAAGTTTGCTAATATCGTGTGTTTTTATTTCCCCTTTAAGATTTTCATCCACTTTTTCTCGATACATATCTGAAATTGAATCGACCAATTTATAATTGCCATCAAACAAGCAAGCGATATTTACTAGTACCTAACATAAGTACTCAAGAAAAAGCAATCAGTTCTGTTGTTGGGCTTGCATGTACAAATTTCTAATGTCGTATTTCCAATTCCAGTTTTAGTCTTTAAATTGATGGCACAAATTACCTTCTGGTTTTGGAAGAATATTTTTCTCAACAATATCTGCATGCCGTAGTTTTCCTCGATCATGTCCTCTAATTTCTTCCTTCAGTTCAGAATCGATTTTTTCCTGACGAATATCTTGAACAGAAAATATTAATAGGATCGTTAATTCTTGAATAATGCTAGAAAATTTACTTGTTATCTTTCAGTGTTGCAATTGTCTTTTAACTTTTTCTTCATATCTTTTTAGTACAATAATTTCTATTTCTCCAAATATCACAATAAAAACACAAAGGTATTTGACAAAGAAGAAAAATTTTTCAAATTCTTAATTTTGATATATTAACCATATGAAGGAAATTTGAGAAGAAGTGGTCAAATATAAATTAGTAGTACGATTAAATAAGATCATTTTTCCTGATCTTGCACATATTTATTTAGTCTTTAGACGATATTGATTACAGATTAACTATTCGAAATTGATCGATTAACTGAAATTTAGTAATTATTGGTTGCTAAAATCTTACAAAATTGAGGTGAAGGTAATCAATCAATAAAGGTCACTCTTCTGACATTAGAATCATTTCTACCTCTACACAAATTTACCTTACAACAGAAAAAATCACCCAGTGCTGTAGGTAAAATGCTTTTCTCGCTGGTTTCAACATGTTTCAGATGCTGTCCTTTGATAACTTCTGCAGCTATATCATGCGGTAACTTCGGCGATCTTTCCTTGTTATCATTTGATCCACCTCCATTAATCCTTTCCATTATCACAGGCACTGCAAGCATATCCGTACAAAAAGTACAACTTTTAAATAAAGTTGGAACATTGTTTGGAAATTCGTAAGCAGGAAAAGTCTATTTTACCAGTAATTAAGTGAAAGAAATGGCAATTATAATAATACGATTACGAATAACTCAGTAAAATTGGTCGTCTGTCCTTTACTTTGCAGCTGCTGTGCGACAATAATTGCTTAAATTGGACCGAAACGCTTACAAGGGACAGACAGCCAGTTCAAAATGAAATACTTGATCGAGAACTTGAGAAGGGGAAGGTACTTTTGTTACCTGTAAAATGCTTCTGATTCATTTTAGAGCTATCGATCATCAATTAGGCATACATTAATTTCGTTCCCTTAAACTCAAATTGTATTCTCTTAGACTATCTGAAGTTTTCCAGAAATATGTCTTCCACAGTCTATGAATAATTATTTAGGGAAATATGCAATGAAAAAGATTAAATTGGCAGAGAAAGAGAAATTGCTAATGACTGGAAAGTCTGACCGCATCACCGCGAGATAATTTTCAAATTTCGACGGATGAAATTACGTGAATGCTTTCAGCGCAAACAATATAAGGACAATTTGAATAAATGATGTACGAAAAAGATGTAAGTGAAGATGGGTTATCTTCTAATGGTTTTAGTACTTAGATTATCTAATAGAACAAACTTCTAAGGCTAATCTAATAAGTTTCCTTGTTTCAAGCTTAGTACTAAGCTATCAAAGAGTATAAACTCTAAATTCAAGTCTAGTACTAAGTTATCTAGTAAAATGAATTTCTAGTAACTGGCTAGATTTCAAACTTACTAGAAAGCATCTTATTTACTACCGAATCCTGAAAACTATTAAAATCGAAATAATCGATATCTTCTCGATGTAATGTCTCATTATTTTAACTGAAAACGATAGTTATAAGATGTGAACTTAAACGAGACATATTGGAAAAGTAGCCGGAGAATTTTGGAAAGTGAGAATCACAAAGCAATCAGTCAATTTGCATTTTTCCTATCCTGACAAAATGGCAATAAAAAGTGAATCATAAATGAAGCATAGTGCCTCTGTTTATATAAGCTATTTTTTAATTTAGACCACAAACATCATATAAGCTATTCGGCTAATATACCAAAAGTTTCCGAGAATTATTTGTATATTTTAAATTCGGAATTCTCATATATTATCAACATTTGTGACTACAATTATTTTAGTCTTGATGGATTATGAAATAGAATTTAAGAAATGAATTCATTCAATTTGTCTTGTTGACAAACAAACATTTCTAGGAGCTTGGCAGTATATGAATAAGATAATTCTAGGCTCCAGATCCTGGACGTTTATCATGTTTTTTGATGAAAAAGAAATGATGAAAGTGTCATCATCATGGAAACCATTGACGAAGGGTAAGGAAATCCATATCCGACGGGAGAAAAGAGCCTCAAAACATGACAGGAAGAGGACAGAGAATGGCACTTCTGATGAGATGAGAACTGAATGAATGAATGAATCGTTTCTTCATTTCACCGAACTATGCTCCCATTCGACCTTTCATTCCATTCTTTTCATCTATTATCCTTCACCTTCACTTTGCAAGTTTTCTTCTGAGGTTAAGCTATCACCTGAAAATTTCCATCTACATACAGATTCTTTTTGTCACAGTAAGATAAATCAACTGACTTGCCTTCATCGTTCACAGTAACACGAGATGTATCACTACTACCTATTGTACTATTATAAAAGTATCAATATGTTCAGAGCAATGATGCGTTTTATTCTATCAGTAAAATCAAGAAAACAAATAATGTCCAAAATAGATTTGGAAATTTAACTTTCAAAGGAAGAGAAAGGAAAAGGTGAAGGAAGATTTAGCCTTAAAGCAAATAAGCAAATCTTGCGGTGAAGAAGACCAAGTTGTGCAGTACTTCCATTAAATATGGTCGATATTTAACATCACCAACACCTGTCACTCAATCGACCGTCCTATTTCTATCGTAAAATGCCGTTTTTATGCAATATGTGAACATTTTCAATAATAGAAAAACAGATCTGTATAATCGATTCAGAATTGACTCCACTGAAATTCACTTCATTCAAATTTAAAAATCAAATTAAACTGAAATTAAATTATAGCATTGTCGGTTTAATAATAATTTTAGTTTCCTTGTTCATAAATAATTGGAAATTTTTCTAATGTCTAATCGTTTTCATCATTTTCTGAACTTTTTTTTTTCTCCCAATATACGCTAAAAATTCATAAAATTATATGAAAAATGAATTCAACCTTCGAAAAAGTTTTAGAATCAGCAAAATGTTTACAGTACAATTGCAATAGTTCAATAGCATTCATTCAAAATGCTTAATTTTTAGCTACCATTCTATTCCATTTTTCCTTTCTATTTAAAACTTATTCTTCTTCTCTGTCACTATCGCAGATTTAATTCATTCTTACTCTTATCAATCAGCACTGATAAAAAAAAAAACTATCACAAAAATAATATCATAGCCATTCTTAGTTGGTGGAGTGATTT
>PQVD01000813.1:26241-41331 GCA_003012265.1 Setaria equina | reverse complement strand
AATAATGATAAATAATAAATAACGATTATACGTCATAGTTGAGATAAAAGAAAGCTTGTGAAAAAGGAGCAATTAAAGCTAGTGCGTAATGATTGATTACAAATTACTAGAAGGCTTAATAAACGAGAATGTGCTGTTTCAAAAATTTAACGAACAAAATAGAGCCGTGAGATAATGCGGGAGAGGAAATGGAAAAGAGGAATAACGGGGGAAGGATGAATGGATATATGAGGAATGAAAATAAGCAATAACACGAAACAGGAAGCACGAAATAACGCGGGAGAGGAAGCAAGAAATAACGCGGGAGAAGGGATAATACAAGAGAGGAAATGCGAGGGAAGAAGTTACCAGGATGGAGGATGATGAATATCACGGGAGGACTGTATTAGAATAGAATTGAACTGGAATGGAATGGAATAGAATGAATAACAAGCTTTAGGATCAATGAGCATAAACGCTACCAGTTCCCATTTGCCATTTTGTCCAAGTGCATCATCATCATCTTTTTCTCTCTCTCTCTTTCTTTCTCTCCACCCACTCAGTCTCGATCGATCTATCGATCAATGTATTGATCGAGAAATGAAACTAAGTGAGTCATTGTATGTCTGTGTGTTACTGCTACTGCTAAGCATAAATGAACAATTATTATCGATTTTCATCGAATAATTTTTCCCTTTCCAACCAATGAAAATCATTCCCTACCTATCCCCTCTATTCAATCGGTTTAATTCGATCGCTTACTCTCTTGCTCTTTCTTCCTTCTCCCTCTCCCTCTCTCTCTCTCTCTCTTTGCAAACATCACATACGTGTTGTGACGTCATGAAGTGAAATAGTTGATCATTATTATAATATAGTGAATTAATTTGCTATTTTGCATATAATTATGAAAATTAGCAGTAATTAATCAACACTTTTTGATAGGATTAAATGAATCATCCATTTGATGATGGTGCTTTATCGTTCGTTTTCACTTATCATGATTGAGTTTATTTTATTTTCGATTTTTAAAAAAAAATTATCATAGTAATTTCTAATTATTCACTCTAAAATGATTTCTTATCAGTGTTATCTTGAGATTACTTCGATATATTTTCCCTAACTGGTAGTATTATAACTCTTTGCATTCTTGGTAATTCTCTTTTTTACACCTTAATATATCAATCAGTATTGTGATTATTCACATATCAGTATATCTTTATTTTGTTTATATCTATTATCACTATTATGATTTCTTATATCTCAGTGACATCTTGGTACTATCGCTTTGATATTCCATACTCTTAGTGATATTGTTAGGATTTGTAATAGTGGTACCTTTATTTTTATACCTTGCTGCAATCATAATTCTTTACACCGCCACAGTATTTCACATTTTGCTATCAGTACTCCCATTAACGTATCATTACTTCTTTTACTAGTATTTAAACCCTAATATCACGTTTATAACTCTCTTCCTTCTATCATACTATTTATTCTAATTGGTGTATGATTTTTAATACCGTAATAGCTAGCATCTCTGTTGCAATTTTGGTACCACTACTACTGTAATTGTTTACACAGCGATACTTCTTCCACTGTCAGTTTTACTAGTATAACTAATTGCAGTTGCATTGCCGTACCTCCTCCTCCTCTACTACCAACATTTTACACAATAATATCATTACAGTGATTTATTTGTGCACTAATTTGTGTTATTTATACTGTGGTGTTATCCATTTTCCAGTAAATTTATTAGTATCATTGGTATGGTAACTATTTCGATATCTGTATGCTGCACTATCAACATCTTTCGTGATAATAGGATGGATTTTTTTAGCGCAAAATTTATCACTTCGTAATATCGAAGTGTATGTTGAGTATATAATTTGTACTACCATGGAGAGATAATTATACTAGTGGTATCCGTAGTGTCTTGGTAATTATGCTTAATGTTTCAGTATTATTTGACTAAATGATAAGGATTAACAAATGTCAACCCGAATAGAAGAAGATACTAACTTTTATACGATACTAATGTCCATAAAATTGTTCAAATTAGAACTTTAACCTATTCACGCAAACCTATCTCTCCTTCATTTTTTATTTTTGTTTATTAAAAACTAAACAATTAAATTCTATTATTATTTCACAAAAAAAAGCATTATTTCATAAAAATGGATAATATTCCACTTGTCTTGATATTTTATAGAATACCGATCCGCTTCAGATCTTCATAGTTCATCATCTCAGAATTATTGTATCATGAAGCATTGTGCGAAATACTT
Organism: Setaria equina; assembly: GCA_003012265.1. Lineage (NCBI taxonomy): Eukaryota > Metazoa > Nematoda > Chromadorea > Rhabditida > Setariidae > Setaria > Setaria equina. The sequence goes on along the minus strand of PQVD01000813.1, from coordinate 39,067 downwards.
TTTGAATCATACAGATTTTAATTTTACCAGGAATATTCCGGTTATATTATCATACAGTTCTTATGACCTGTAAGATCGCTTTTAAGCATGTTAATTTGCATTATCATTCAAAATGCTAATGGTTAGTTCGTAACAGTGTCACACATTACGATAAAAAGAATCATATAATGAAGGAGACCGATCAGATAGTTTTTCGATGCCAAAATACTCATGAATTTTTTTATTGCTTTTTCCGTTTTGGAATTACATTAGTAGGTAGCATCAGTTTACTGATTTTATCAGTTCTGAGAAAAGGAAGTGAAGGGATATGAAAATTGCAAAATTTACCGATTTTAAACTAATTTTTAAATTTCGCCAGGCCAAGTTTTTAATTTCACATGTATCAAGGCATATTTGGAAAGAAAGGATTTAAGTAAACTTGAAATGTGGTCTTTGTACATTGCAGCTGTAAATATTCGTTTCAACAATTATAAAATGAAAGGATTAATTTCACTACACGAATGAAACAATAATAAATTAAGCGACTTTTGTGGAATATATTCGAAAGATTATTGAGTTAAGTTTAAAAATTCTATTTATTTGGTACAAATGAATTTTAACATTTTTAAACTTCATTGATGAAACGAGATTAGAAGCGATCACTTATAATGATATGTACGACTGAATATTTTTGGTATCATAATTGTTTAAAACATATAGCGTTTTTATTTAGTTAGCATATTTTTACAAATACCATTTTCAAAGCGTAATATACAATTTGTGTATAAGCTAGCTACCAATCCATAATCATATACTCGGGAAGTTCGAATCAGAGCTGTTACCGGGAATATGTTTTGTTCGAATAATGCACCATTCGAGAGAGTCGAGAAAAAATTACCCATATCAGAAAGTAATGCTAGTATTGTCGAGAGTGACTCTTCATGTGGTACATCACTCTCATAAAATTCCACCTGTAAACTCAATATTATTAAAAATGGCATGAGAAATATGTAAAAATTGATAATATATAAACTGGAAACTTAGTTTTCATTCTAGTTTTATCAAGTTTTAATTTGATAAAATCATATGAATTTCTTATTTAATTTATAATCCTAATTCGACTTTTTTGGTATGATTAAAATTAACTCTTATTAATAATAAAAGTAAGTTGAAAATCACGACCGTGTAACGGATAACTTACAATGGCAGCAATTTCTCCAATTAATGTATGAGCAGAAGCACACAAGGCCGTAACACCGTCAATAAGCCTCTCGTTAAAATAACGCATTGTTATCCGTGAAAGTTGCCATGGTTCTAGCGTAAATCCTTGTGGAAGTAACTTAGGTGATTGGTGCCGAAGCCAATAAAGCTAAAATTATCCCAAATACTTCAATAAAAATTAACATTAACTACAAATCTGAAATATTATATATAGACGAATTACATCGACAAATGCACTACGTGCACAATTCTTCATCCACACGCACACCCACACACACATACATGTTCCTACACGTATAACCTACAAATACAAGTATGCAAACATACGAATGTACAATGAATGATTGTTCGGATATAAAAGCAAAACTTGAATGAAGAATAAAAATGAAATAGAGTAAGAACGAAGTGAATGTAAGAAAACTAAAGGTAAGTAAAACCTTTATTCGACCACTGGTGATATTAGCAGCACATATTCGGCACAATAAATGGAATGTGTCGTTATCCGTAGCAACTTCTTCGTTGTCACACAAAATTAGCAATAAATTGATATTCGATTCGGGTTTCACCTCAATATCTCCAATTAACATTTATCAAGAATGCTGCAACGAATTCTGTTAATTAATAACACATAACAATAACTAACTACAAGTAATAAGAGTAAAACCAAGTAAACCTTAGCAATTACTAACTATAAATGATAAGAATAACATTGGAGTAGTAAGCTAAAGTTGATGCAAAAAACAAAGGAACACTTGGAATGAATTACAATTATGTAAAGGTTAAGTTAATGTTTCAAGCAGAAGTACGGCTGAACAAAATTAAAATGAAATAAAAGAGAAGTAAATGCAGGAGTAAGATGAAACAAATGAATTAATAGAATTTTTGACGAAACCAAATATTTCATTTAGTTGGATCAATCGTGTTTCATAACGTTACTACTGCGGCCACTTATTAAATGTCAACTCGGCCTATTTCCTGTAGGTTTCTACTGGGGATGTTGCAGTTACTTCTGAATCGCATGGGATTCTGCGACGGTTACTACTCTTTTAGTTATGTTCACGGGATCCGGTATGAGCATGAGAGACTCAGAGCCTTTTTTCCGTCTCATGTATTTGCTGGTTTTCCCGAGCTAGACTCACATTTAATCTCGACTCATTTCTGGTTTCCACTGCCTTATATTGCTTTTTACTATTGTTACTGAGAGAATTCAGTTAAAACGTAGTAAAGCCGGGATGTACGTTTGTGCTGTAGTAATTAAGTGTGAATGAACATATGAAATTGTTTCCGCAGGTATAAAAAGATATCAAAACCAGAGGTCACTTAGAAGGTAGCGATAAAATCATTGAGTGTCAACCATGGGTCGTATGCACAATCCGGGCAAAGGTATTTCGCAGTCAGCACTGCCATACCGTCGTTCGGTACCGACTTGGCTGAAACTTACAAGCGAAGAAGTTCAGGAGCAGATCACTCGTCTCGCCAAGAAGGTTACCTAATTTGTCAATCACTTATTTTCTTATGTGTTATTTATTTTCTTACGTGAGGGAAAAACAAAGATAGAGTATTTGTTTTTATACTTGAGAGTGGAACAGGAATAGAGTGAGTAAATGATTTATTATTTTCACTTCTTTTCGAAATTGCTACAAATTTGGAGGGTTTATCGACATTTTGATAAATATGGTATTTTTCTGTTTATCTTGCTTACGTTCGTAAACTTTTATAATAGAAATAGAATATTATAGAGGGGGAGTGAAAATCACATCTGCCCTCTTTCGCTTTCTGTGGATTATCCAGAGGAGTGGTGGCATGATGTATTAAGGTCATATGACTGGCATAACTTTTTTGCTTTGGAAATCCAAATTTCTACTTCTTTCTCCAGTTGCATTAGAGTCATATCTGGATTAACGAGAAAGTTCCTTTCTATTTGCTCTGAAAAATGCTGACAAGAAAATGCTGACATAAAAGAAATGCTGACATATGTCTATGCTGTTTTATTTTCTAGGGCTTGCGCCCCTCACAAATTGGTGTAATACTGCGTGATTCACATGGAGTTGCTCAAGTTCGACGTGTCACCGGCAACAAAATTGTGCGCATTCTGAAAGCTAAAGTAAGGAAATTGGTTGCGGAATTTTTCATTTGTATTGATGATGAATTAGTCTCTTGTGATTAACAAGGTACGTTGTACAGTGTTTAATCAGTGAGATGATATTGTGGGTATACTTACTCCTCCTGATATCTTTCATTTTTCAGGGCATGGCACCTGAGATCCCCGAAGATTTGTATCATCTGATCAAGAAAGCAGTTAACATCCGTAAGCACTTGGAACGAAATCGCAAGGTTTGATAAAGCATTTATTATTATTGGAGATGAATTTTTAATTTTAGTTTGTTCACATGTTCGTACTGACATTTACAGAAAAATTCTCTAAGAGTCAGATATATTTTTAGTCACTTGTATTCCACAAACCCAGCATTTAACTAATATCCAGAGAGGAGAAGCATGGCCATTACAAGTTTCTTTTATAATGGAAATGATTGGAGCAACTTCATTGTTTTCAGGATAAAGACTCAAAATATAGACTCATTCTCGTTGAATCACGTATCCATCGCTTGGCTCGGTATTACAAAACAAAGCGCCAGTTGCCAGCTACGTGGAAATATGAATCCTCCACTGCATCAGCACTTGTTTCATAATATGAATATTTTCCGTTTCTGCTGTTGTCAGTTTGCTTCATTTTTTTTTCTTCAGAAAGAATTTTGTTGTGAAATAAAAATATTTTTTAACCTATGCATATACTGATTCTTCCGCACAGAAAACTATCGTCGAAATATGACGGTTTCAGGGACTGTTGAGGGTTGTTGACTTGGGAGTTTACAGTGAATATTTATTCAATGTGATTTTGACTATAGTATTGCCATAGTACTGGTTCTACTTTTTTTGCTGGCAGATTCATTTGTTCTGACCCTTAAAGTTTGATTCTGAAGTTATAGAAATACGAAATGCGACATACCAATAGTGTTCAATTTGCATCGCATATTTTCTATATTTTTACAAGTTATTTGGACTTTTAGAAGTAGTTAGTAGTATTAAGTTAATATCCTTAACGGCGAGATTATCCTGCCGACGGCTACGTTGCTTAGTAACGGTGAACATTGTTGGCGTATGTTGACTTCGCGTTTTATTGGAATAATTATTCAAAGATGAGAGTAAGTTTTGAATATTTGTCTCAATTTGGTTAGATTCGAAAATATTTGGCACAGGTGAGGGTTAAGATTGAATAATAAGCAAATCATGTTCGGAAAAAACCATGTAGAAATGTTTTGCGCATGAAGCGAAAGTGAGAAGGGATTTCCGGTTAATTTTTAAGTCAGTGTAATTTTCATGGAAGGATATAGTTGTTTAAGCATTGAAATTTATCGTTGTGTGCTTGCAGTTGGTATGGAGTTTAACGGAAAAAGAACTTGGTAATGGTGAACCGATAATTGAGTGGCGTCCGAAAGGAAATTATCTTGCTGTCGCTGGGTTTGTCGTAATTATCTACTCCTTGACTGATTAAATACATAAGTAGTATATTCAATTTATTTAAAACTTTACTTCGTCATCAGTTAGAATAATGGCTATTTTGTTTTACTGTAGTAGATGACACAAGAAATGACATAAATGACGCTAAATTACTTCACGGTCCAGCATCCTAATTACTTCAAAGCCAACTGATTTATTGTCAAACACAGTTTTAGTAGCTTCCATACTTCCTGCTGGAAACTTAAATTGGCTAGATATTGCAATAATTATGTTATTTCTTTAATAATATTGCGGTAAATAACAAATTAAAGGAAGGATTTATTTTGTACTTTTTTCAGAGAAATTCAAAATACAAGTTAATCCGCTCTAATGCATAATTTAAGGAAACAACTAGATTATTTATGATGATAATTTATATGAGATATTAAATGCAGACTCAATTTTCAGTTCCAATAATTTGGTGAAATTATATGATAAAAGTGGCAACTTAATTGATGAATTGGTTCAATCTGGGTAACATTTCTTCTTCTCTAAAGTCGTTTTTTATTGATTTTGTTTATTAATTAGGCTGGTGTCTGATTTATATTTCATTGCTGTATCGGAATATTCATAGCAGTTAAAGGTAATGAATAAATATAAAACTGGTTTGAACATTTGGAAGTCTGGGAGTCTTAAATTGGTCGAATAATTTATTTTCTGTTTTTTTTCTCTTCTTTTTGTATTACTCAATAATTCTCCGTGTGTTTTGTAGACGAGTGACAGCATTATCGTGGGATCGAGATGGTGATATATTAGCTATAATGAATGACAAGAGTGCAACAGTAATATTATGGGAATTTGCATCAAAAACAGTCACTAAATTGAATAGTGGTATGAGCGGAAAGTGAATATTATGGGTTTTAATTTTTGAACCAATTGTTTCTCTAACTTTTGCGCTTTTTTAAAAATGATATAGAAATTTAGGGAAACGTAGATTCAAGTTCTGCTGACTTTAACAAACTTCAATACCTGTCAGGTATTTAAGGGAAAAGGCAACATTTATACTATGGTCCCATACTTCGCCAATTTTGGCTATTGGTTATAACACAGGAAATTTGTTGCTTTTTAATCAGCGTACTTCCCGGTCAGTTTTTTTTTCTTTTTTTTTATTGATTATCTTTTGAATTTACTGCAAAAATAAAATTATCAACTGCTATGGAAAGGAACCTAATGTAAATTCCTTCTAGTAAACGGTAATTATATATTTCAATGGCATTTTAAACGACTATGTTACAGTATCTGATCAATGCTAATCAACTAAAAAAATTTAACGGGATAATTTAATAATTGGTATACCAAGCCTAGTCAGGATTTGTGTTGCTTTAAAGAAATCTTGATGACATTGCTTTCCAAAATATTGATAGTAAGCTCTGAATCACGAGAAAGTAATAGTAATAAATAGTTACTAATTGACAGTTTGAAGTGCATGTTTTTCTTGCAGGAAAACTTCAGGAATCGGTAAACGTCATCAGGATATAACATGTGGAGCATTTTCAAATAATGAAATGCTTGCTGTGGGTGCAGCTGATGCAACCATCAGTGTCAATAGTATTGACGGTGATATGGTATATTCATTCATATGCAGCTCAGATCCTTCGATGATCAAATTTTATGATCGTAAGCAACCCAATAATAAAAGTGTCAAATGTGATGTGATGGTAAGTGGCTGAATTTCTCGAAAAAAGATATCTTTACTGATATTACTGTATCTATTAACATCTGCTTATCTTCCTCCTCTTCATCATACCATTTGTATGAAGTATCAAACCATTTATATTATATGATAAAAGATATTATTTCATAATTATTTAGTGTATTTATTTCTAAGAGACTGTTTAATAGTTATCTGTTTGATTTACAGTTTAATAGGTACTAAATATTTTGTAGTTATTTCACCGGAAACTTCTCCACGTTATCTTATTCCCTTTTATTCTGATGAATGAATCAATTATGTACAAATTTATTGCATCCTATTTCGTTTAAAATTACTGGTTTCCAAAACACCTTTCAGCTTGAAGATACATATTAATTACATTTATTTCAGTTAAGTGCTGTTTTGGGCCAGAATATTTTAATGTTGGTAAGTTTGGATGATCCTACAAATCCTATCAATCTTCAGTTTCAAAATCGTTACGGCGAAATCGTAGCATATTGCTGGTTGGTTGTTTTCGTTACAAATAAAATGTGTGCTTCCTTTACTTATATTTCAGCTTTTTTATTTAAAAAACTGTGAATGGGATATTCCAATTGCTTCCAAAAAAACTGCTGTAGTTATCAAACTGTCCTACGCTCTGAAATAGGAGAAATTTTCAGGTATCGTAATAGTTTCATATTACTTGGTTTTAGTAAAGGTTTTTTTGTATGTGTTTCTGCAGTCGCTGAAGAGATTGGTCAGGTTTGCTATTTTGCTTTTTTTTTTTTCTTTCCTAAATTTATTTGTAAATCTAAGCATTCATATAAGTTCTTTAAATAACTCGTTCATCATTCGTACTAAAAATAACATTTGTTCAGGAACTGTATTCTGTGCAAGATTTCAAGACACATTTATCTTCCTTGTGCATTAATGAAGTGTCCTGTAAAGTCCTGCTCACTGGCAACAATCAGTAAGGTTTCTTTCTTTCCTAAGAATTTTTTGCACGATGTTTCCAGCATAAAGTTTTATAAAGTTTCCTCTTATTGTTTTTGAGATGAAACTTTTCATGTAACGATGATCACGCTGAGCCGGAACATTGTAGGTGAATTAATTCTCAAGATACTTTTCATTAGGATTTATGGATTCAATTTGCTTTTAAGCAAATGATTATATTGAACTTATTCTAGATTACGAGTGCGTGAACTAAATCAGCTTGATGAAATTGTTGAAATTTTTGAAGTGGATAATAAAGAAGGTTTGTTAATTGTTACAAATTCCACTATTTTTGTAGAACTGTACAGAAATTGAATCCATAAATTCTCTACAAATTCATTATGAAAACCACTTCGTCGTTATCCAAAACGCTTATAAAGCATTGAAGAATGCAGGAATGTTAATCCCGAAAATTTTAAATAAGGAGAAGACACCCTAACCACTGCAACTAAATAGTGGTTTTGGTCATCACCATTAGTAGCGGATATACAGCACAAATTAACGAAATTTTGGTAGCTGCTTTGACAGCACTGTATTGGAGGATTGAAATTGACGTCTGGTATATGTAGAAAAAAAATCCCATACAAGGCAGCTTTCTGCCTCGTCAGAAAATCTTTAACAATACTGATCCATATAAAAAATTATTCATAGCTTATTTGCTTCAATATATTATTCATTTCCATAATTGTGGTAGTTATAACGGAATTACTAATGGGTTTCGATCAAATTCTGAGACGAATGAGTTCCTGTCAGGTATACCACATTAACTGTTCATAATTTCTTTTATAGATTTCGTTTCAAAATCATGATTTCTCTTACAGATTTACGTAGTTCTTCAACAAATTACGATGGCCAATTGGTTGCTCTCAGTGGTTATTCCGGAACATTGCATCTGTTGCTAACAAAAATGCCTCTAGTTGGAGCTGCTTATCGAAATACCATTGCTATTTTATCATCATTAAATGAAATAACACTCTTTAGGGAAGGAGAAAAGGTAAGCAAATTTCAAGTCAGGAAATTTTGTAATGGGTTTTTAAGCATAATTTTAGAACCCACTAGCAACAATGAAAATCGAATTAGAACCAGCAGTAATCGGTTTGGGGCCAAAGCATATCGCTATTTCGATGAATAATCGTGCATGGCTTTATGAAATTCTTGAAACAAAAGGTAGTCAGTAAAAGTTCTCATGAAAATTTTCAATATTTTTAGTTGGGAATATTTTCAAAAAAAATGAAAAATGTTGGGGAATCTTTGATGTTAACATTTTATGTTTTATATTTAAAGATTGAACTTTACAATAAATTACGTAATTAAAAGATTTATTGTGCAGTACTAATCTCATTTGTTATTTTAATTCAAATATCTATTACAAAAAGATTTATTCCAAAGGAAGGGGTTCATTTTTTCTCTTTTCATGTAAATTATTTATTATTGGTTATCTAATAATATAATTTGATACATATTCGTTGTTTTTCAATAATTTGCTGGAACAATTTAGGAGCTTGCCATGTCTATGAAATTGAATATTTGTCGACAGTTAATGCTATGCAGTTAAATCATAAGTATGCTGTTGCTAAACTGGATGGTCGAGCACAATTATACGAGGCAAGATAAAATATTCAGATTTAATTAATAACAAATCTTTCCCTTTTCAGTTTAGCTTCAGAAACTTCTAAATTTGGTTAAGAAATTTTTCTTCATTGTCTCATTAATGTATTGAACATTTTACAGCTACGTGATAAAAAGGGGAAGGACGGTGCCGAAGAAGGTGGATTTATTATTCCGGATTCAGAACATGCTAGTCATGAACTGCAGGATCTTGCGCTCACTGACAATTTTCTTATCTATTGTACAAACGTATCGATTTTTCATTTAGTTGTGTTGAAAGTGAAATGAAAGATGAAAGCATCATTTTTGGAAATTTTTATTTGGAATTTTGTCGTGATAGATAATGGATTTACTTGATTTTTATTTTTTTCTTTCAAATCTTATCACTATTGCTCTATTTCATCATTAAAATGAGTGATTTCTTTTTTATGTATAATTCTAGCATGGGCATCTCTATTATTATTCGTTAGCAGATAAAGCATATGTGAACGAATATAAGCATGTAGCAGGGATCACGTCATTATACCCTCAACCGGAAGGAATCAGGCTTTGTTTTTTCGATGAGCGTTTAGATGCATATACTTATAGTCCTGTTGATGATGAACTTATCAAAATTTCTTCAATCGATTCCACTGCTCGTGTGAGTTTTCAAATTTTAATGGAATCATCAAATCCACTTTAGGATAAATCTAATTTTGAATTTTTTTAATATAATAAAAATATAAGATGCGATTTCCTCATATGCGCTGCGTGAGAATAGGCAGTAAACTGAGCAGTGTAGATTCAAAAGCAAACAATAAAGTGAAATTATTATTATTGAAGTTGTCGAATTGTTTATGGGAGAATTTTTCCGTGGATCGCGATACATTTGTAATATGTGATTCTGATACTGTTCACGTTTTCCTTATATGTAAAAACCAAGTAGAAAGTAAGTTTGTTTAATTATTGTCTTCATATTATTAACCAAGATACTGATTATATCACAGTGTTTCTGCAGTTACAGATACATTCTTTGAGCGATGCCTTAACAAGTATATACTTTAAGCAGTGCCTCAAGAAACAATGTGATGTTTTCATTGTCACAACTGTTCGATTATTTAATGTTGAAACATCTTTGCAAACTTATTCCTCTCTTTCTCAAGATTGTGTCCTGATAGAAAAGGATTCGTTTTGCACATTTATATCGTAAACTCTTTTTTGGGAAAGCTCTTCCATTTCTATCGTTTTATTCAAGGCTGTTGCATATATTAGTCATTGTATTATAGGTAGTATGCGAATACTTCGTGACTCATGTGTTTAGTTTTTATGTTAAAATGAGAAATTCGAATTGTTTATGAATAATTTTCAGATATTTCATTGGTAAAAATTGGTGTGACAAAGATACCATATGGGCATACTCCTTTGATGCTTTGTAAGGGAATTGTACACTGTCACACACAACATGGACGTATTGGTAGCGTAATATTGGAAAGTCATCGAATTGATATGGTGCTCAATGGGAAATCTCTGAATAGTGTTAGTAGCAATTATTGATAAAATATACTTGTTTGCATTTAAATATCAAAATAAAAACTCACTATGTATATTTGTCAAATTTACTCTAATTTCAGCTGGAAAGACTTTTGGACCAGGCGATCAACCTTAGAAGGTCAGTTTTTTTTTCTATGTCATTCCAGATTTGTGGAATAAAGAAATCTTTTATTCGTGTATTTTCGCAATGGATAATTTACATTATGTTATTTTCAAAAAAAACTGATAATTCACTTTATGTTGTTGGATTGTAGATGGATGTATGCATGGAAAATATGCGAGCATACAAAAATTCAGGAGCACTGGAAGAAATTCGCAGTTGCAGCTACAAAAAATGGCGAAGTGGATTTAGGTTAATTTCCTACTAGAAGCACTTTAGTCTTTTTAAATAAATGATATTCAAATTTTGAGGACTTCTACATGAAATGTCCTTTAAAACTCGTAAATTTCTTCAGCGATTCGAGTTTTCAAGCAGATCGATGCAGTGGATACTGTTTGGAGTTTGGAGGAAATACAATACATTGAGGAGAAAACTTTATTGAATGGATATTTGGCTATGTTATTAGGGAACTTCGATGTAGCAGAAGATTTTTTTCTGAAATCCAATAAGCCTAGGGAGGCTTTAGATGTAAGATTTGTCTTTTTGCATGTTACTTCATTTATTTTTTTTCCCATTTTAAGTATTATATTTGAGCTGTCATATCCATTATAGTTTTCTTCTTCATCCCACATGTTTAGAATGTTTAAATCTTATTTCTGCAGATTTAAAAGAAAGAAATTCGAAGTAAAGATTATTTAACTTATGTTTCAGTGTTAACATATATATGAGCAAGACTAATTTCATTTCATTCTGGTATATTTCTGTTTAGATGCGTCGAGATTTATTACAGTGGGATAAAGCGCTGAATTTGGCAATACGTTTAGCGCCTGAAGAAGTTCCAATGATTTCAAAAGAATATGCGCTGCAACTGGAATTCATGTAAATTTTTCGTATTATACTGACATCACATTATTGGAAAAGAAAAGATTGTATGGAGAAGTAGTATCTAAACCGAATTCCAGGTCACTAAGATTTTCAACATTACTATTTTTTTCATAATTTATAGGGGCAGTTATAGTCATGCGCTGGAGCAATATGAAAATGGCTTGATTGCGAATGTCAACGAAAATAACGAAAAAGTTTTTTTTTGTGCACATTACTTCTCATACTATTCTTTACACTAAAATTTTAATGTAAATGGTTTTTTTGCGACCCTACTACTCAGATTTCGTTTTAAGCATTTGAATTTTTCTTTTATAATTGAAGATTTTGGAACATAACGAAATATGCAACTGTGGGATTGCTCGAATGTGTATTCGTACGGGAGATATTCGTAGGTAAATGTTAGTCGGAATATCTTTTTTTTAGCTTTCTTATTTATTGTGTATTTTTTAAATTTTTGTTTGCGTGACTGAAAAAAAATAAAAAATCTTTACTCTTACGTTAATTCACTTACTTACTCGAAGTAATTGAATCTTTTTCTGTAGAGGAATTGAAATTGCTGCAAGTGTTGAGGGACGAGCTGTAAAGCGTGACTGTGCAATAATTCTGGAGCAGTTAAAGGTCTTTTTATAATATTTTTCTGTATTTTAAAAATTTCGAAATAAAGAGCAGATGATCTAATTTTCACTATCCCTAGAAAAGGGTTTAGAAAATGATTTTGCAGCAATATAATGATGCAGCCTATTTATATGAACTTGGACATTTTTATGATCGAGCTGCTGCGGTTTCACTGAAGGCGAAAAATTGGCATGCTCTTTGAATTTAATTTCAAGTTCTTCCTTGTTTGACGTCATGTCTGAGTTTTATTTTTCAGTTTTTCATGCTGAATGCTTCTTATATTAAATCTGAAGAATTTTCTAGAAATTCGTTATCTTCATTCTTTATTATAGGAGTAAAGTGGGTAATCTTTTACCCAAAGTTCATTCACCGAAAATTCATGCAGCATATGGCAAAGTGATGGAAGGGGAGAAGAAATATAAGCAAGCTGCAGTGGTAATATTTCACTATTTTTTTGAAAAATTGCTTAACTGAGGAAGACTTGGGAATGAGATAGATTTGATGGTATTGTTACTTTATGCTATGATGATTAGGAAAAATTTCAGGCTTACAAAAATGCTGGAGATTATGATAATTTAGTGAGACTTCTATTAGAACACTTAAATAAACCTGAAGAAGCAGTATGTGTTGTACGTGAAAGCAGAAGTATTGAAGGAGCCAAGCTTGTAGCAAAGTGGGTTTCTTCTCTGTTTCTTTTTTTTTTT
>PQVD01000813.1:11182-21567 GCA_003012265.1 Setaria equina | reverse complement strand
AATTGGAATTATATTAGAAAAGACCAAGAAAAAGTCTTAAACCTTGTACACAATCTGGGCACCAACTTTTGCCATCTTCTTTAGAGCCTGTGAATAAAATGATTACACGATTTTTGGTACTGTTTAACAATGTATTTAGTTCATTTATACCTTCAACTTTCTTTAGATCCATTATTGCAAAAATATTGCTATCACCTAGAATAAGAATAGCTTATGAGAAATATCGAAATTTTTTAAAGAACGTACTATCCAACGATGGGACGAAATTGTGATCAATATTTAATATAAAAGGTATAAAAATTACGATAACTTTTGCTTTAATTGGGATGTTATTTGATAAATTTGCACAGAGCATACTTATTTTACAGTTCAAGTGAAGCTTTCTATTATTTAATAAAAGTTCTAGACTACCTATATAAATGGAGTAGATGGCAGAAAAAAAATTTTTGTTCATTTACTGTCGGATCAACAAATTACATCGTATGACTTGGTAATTAATGAAAATAAATATTTTCAATACTTCATATACAGTAGTGACAGTAACACTGGACACTTGACATATTTATTCTTTCTTGTAAGATCCTTTTTTCGCTACCTTAATATTTCAAAAGTTCGATGTTTAACTATTGGAACAATCAATTATTGCACAATCAGACACCTTTTTCTTTTTTGTTATTTTGATACTCCAGAAGTTTAATATTACTGTTGGAACATTATCTAAACCAATAATTACCGCGCGATTGATAGTGTTTTATCAGATACCGTTAACTAATACGATCACATCATACTGATGTAATTACTAAGAATTATTACTATTCATCATAGTAATCAGTGCTATTAATTATGTACCAATCAGTTAACGAAATTTCTGCACTTTGTAATAACATTAAAAAGGTAAAGTTATAAATCCTAATATGAACTGGCAGCACATTAGTATTTTCGCATCAATTATTCGAGAAAAACTAAAGAATCTCGTAATTAGTACAAAAATTGCATCAAAATAAATGAACGATGAAGAAAAGCATGAATTTTTCTTCTCAAGACCAAATATGACCATTAATTAATTGGCGTACTGTAAAACACAAATTTACCTTTTATTTCATTTCTTGAGATTTATATGTAATAAATTGATTTATGTTTGTTCTACTAAAATAACACTTTTCATATATTCCGCACATGCTGCAAAATTCTTGCATTTTATAGAAAATTTTTTATCGGAATTTTTCAAAAATGAATGAAACGAAAAAGCGGAAAAGAAGTAATCGGCATGATACCAGGTAACTATTTAATGAAAGTAAGGTATTTTTTAGATTTCGAAATCGATGAATTACAGCGGCTTTTTTCTTTTTTTGTTTTTTTTAGGTACTTTAAGAAAGGAAAAGAAACTACCGGGAAAAATTCTTGAATTTCTCAAGAAATTGAAATTTTATGGGAAAAAAAAAAGCATAACAAGTGAAAAATTATGTACTGAATGATACATAGGAGGACAGATAAACAACCATTTGAAATATTACTTTTTACTGTTATCATTCAAAGAAAACAGAAGAAAAAACATTACTAAAGAATTTATATATACATCCAAGGATTTCCTTCTTCTGATAATAACAGTGAGAAAAAAAAAAAAAAAAAAAAATTTGGAAAATACAAATTCAACGAGGAGAATCACTAGCTGGATGTCGTAATTGTTCAGCAGCATTTTGTGGAGGCTTTTCTTTTACTTCATTGTGTAAAATTAATTTCATCAAATTTTTTCTTTTCGCATATTCTATTAATGCTTTATGTGCGCTAACTCCAAAGCCAACCCGATTTGCTGTTCTTGCCAACCAGTGGGTACTAGAAGTAAAATCCATTCTTCAAAGTTATTTAAAGAGAAAAATAAAACCATTTCATCAAAATTAATTTTCCATTTAAAAGGCTTAAAAAAAATTTCATTGAAGACAACTATCTGATTAAATAATTGGAAAAAAAATTAACTACAGTCAATTGTTTTTTTTTTTAAGTAGTTTAAAAACAAATACTTCATCATAAACAGTACTTCATTTTAACAATTCTCAACAATTTTATGCCTTCTATTTAAATTTCTCTCATTCGAAATAACTAATTATTCACTGTTTAAAAACGCATTATTTTCCGGACAGCAATTTAAGCAAGCGATTCAGAAGACACCAAATTCAACAATGAACTTGAAATTGTGCAGGTTTTGAAACCAGAGATAATTAAGGAATCTTAATTATACATTATATGAAAGGGAAAGCAAATGAGGTGCTAGGAAACTACATTAAATTGATAACAGACATCGATATAAATTGTGGAAGTTTGACAAGGACTAATTAAATTGAGGAATAACAATAAGTCAAAAATTATAATAATATTTACCTGCTAGTAATAGCTTCTGTAACACTTTTCAACTGACGAACATGAATAATTGTAATAAGCAATATTGCTAATGAACAGAAATTGCTAACAGCCGGAAAGATAAGAAGAATAAGCATCCAAAAATAATAATCTTTGGCTGCTTCTGCACATGAATGAACTAAACGTATCATTCACTTAGAATTTTCTCTGATGAATATCAGTCCTTTCACCTAATTAATATATGCTTACTTAGGGCTAGAAAATTTCGATGATCTGTTAAATTTTCAAAGAGTGATTAATAAAAACAAGAATTAACAAAACAAAAGATCTGTTTAAGTTGATAAATAATAATAAAAAAATGGAACAATTCAAAATTTATTTGAATAAAACAAACATAATCCATTGCTTCCTTCTTTTTAAATCAAAACTAAATTTCTTCGAAAAAAAACTAAACAGAAAATAGTTCAAAAACTTCAGTGAAGTAAATAATCAAACCACAAATTAATAAACTTCAAACTTCTTAATTAGAATAGCAAGGAAAACTACAGGACTTATTAAACGCACAGGCAAGGTGCCATCGGAAAATTAAGCTAATTGTCAAAATAATTTCGAAAGACTTACAGTAAATTTTAAGTTTTGATCTTATGTATTTTCCAAATTTCCTTTGGCTGTTAAAAAACGGAAAAAAACAGTTTTGCGCACATCATCAGATAACAGCTCTTATTACAAGAAAAAAGAATCAAACTCACAGTTACTGGTTGAAGAAATATCCAAAATGGAATCATTCACAGAAAGCAAATGTACAAAACCGGCCATAAAATACAATTATGATTGATAAAAGTTCAGTCCAGCAACTATTTCTATTAAATAATGACAAAAATTGCAAGATGCAACTGCATATATATGTGCGAAGAATGTTACAATTAGTATTTGAAAAATGAGTTCTATAAAACAAAAAATAAGCAAAATTCCGAAAAAAAAAAGAAAAAAACAAAAAAAGCTATGCAAATTGCATCGTTTCACTCCCGGACGAGGTAAACAAAGACAAGGAAAACTAAGCTAAATGAGAGTTTCGCTTTAAATATCTTAAAAGCTTAACGACAATATAATCAGATAATTATATTTAGAAGATATTACCCAATCTTGAAGAAGTGAATAAGTGGTTGGTAATAATATGCTTAGTTTAGTTACCTCATTATATTATCATTAGGTTCTTAATTAATTTTCCGAGATTCGATAACAGCGCAATTATCTGATCATAATATTACTAAGTTCTAGAGGGAACTGAAACATTATACAATCTTGGAACCAGAAATTATACAACGCTTTCATTTAAATATATCATATTTATGTTTACTTCATTTTAAGACATCATGATAAACAACTGTTTTCATGGTAATATAATTCCAAAATATTTTTTAAATTTAAAAAGACTTGTCAGCCTTTTTTTATTCTTGAAATGGATGAATCATTGCTTTATCAATCAAAATATTATCAATTACGCCAGACAACATGGACCTGATCAGTACGAAAACGTTGTGTAGTGTAGCACTCTTCAAGCGGTACTACTATTTTTGCATTTGCCATATGCCAGCCAACTTGTGCAATCATTGCACCATTGTCAATACAGAATCTTTCATCTGTTGCAAATAGTTTTGCGCCTCTAAAAAGAAATAAAAATCAAAAAAAAGATTAAATAAAAAGGTAGAAATTTTCTGTTTGCATATTTCATTTCAAATCTTTGCTTTTATTGTCTTGACACTTCATTTTTACAATCTGATATGGTTGTTGTCTTTGAAACATATATTCTGAAGTTATATTAATTAACTATTTACCGTTGTTCGGCCATAACTGACATCATTGTTTGGAGACGTTTATTGGACCCAACACCACCCACGATTAATACCTCATTACTGTTACAGTGCGCCATTGCTCTTTCTGTGATTTCCACTAGCATAGCAAATACTGTTTCCTAAAAACGAAATTAAATTATCCAATAGCTCATAAAAATGAAATTTTCTTTTAGCGAAAGATTAAATTCGAATAAATTCCTTATAAAATACTAGAAGTTATGACTTCCTCCTTAAAAAGTAATTTATTACTTTGAAATGAAAAGGTTTTTCCAGCGAATTGAGCAAATATTCTACACGAAAATAGCCATCTATTATAAATTCTAACTTGCAATGAAAAGCAAAGATCAGCTGCAGTACAATCACCATTCTGAACCATTTGTAAACCTTTATGTTCGATATATGAGAGGATGCCAGAGAGTGATAAATCCATTCCTTTTACTGCATATGGTAAAGTAATAAACTTTTCCCCTTCTAATGCAAGTTGCTCCAAATTATAAGCTGGAAATGGATCATTTGGAAGATCCAATAGTCGGGCGAATCTAAACAGATGTGTTTGATGACATGTTTTTTTTTAAAAAATTTTTATGAAAAAGAAAATTTGGAGCATTAAAAATAGCACGGATTTTTTCAAATGAAATATTGTAACAGAAAGAAGAATAACTGAAATTAGATGTACCTATCAAGACAATTACCAACAGCAATATCTAATGTTTCACCAAATATTCTGTAACGCTGATTAGAATAACTGATAACCTGGAAAAAAAAAATAAATCAAGCAATAATAATCTCGACAAGTTCAAAATGTGAAAGAGCTGTTCATTCTGGTTATATAATTGTAAACCTGGCATACCTGAGTATTGCCTCCACTAACATACAGTACCACCGGATTTTCGGCCTTTGTGATAAGACGTCCCATTTCAATATGGCCAATACAATGATTTACTGGATAAAGAGGAACTGACCACAACTGTGATAATGTACGTGCTACGATTGCACCAACTTGTAACGGAGCACCCATTCCAGGTCCTTTTGTATAAGCAATCCCATCAATTTCAGTTTTTGGGTTCTTAAAAAAAAATACCAATCGAATATGGAACTTGAAAAAAAAGAAATATCATAGTNNATCCACAAAAACTTCCGTCCGATCACTCAACTTTCGATTTTTTATAATTCTAATAATTACCATAATTAACTAACAATTAATAGTGCAATTTCTAATGACATGAAAAAACAATACAAAAAGGTGTAATGAAAGCATCTAACTTCACATAGTTACTGTAATTTTAATTTTGTATTAGGACCCTTACTTCAATAGCAGCTTGTTGCAAAGCATCAATAACAATACGAATAACATTTTCTTTATGATGTGCAGCAGTTTCAGGTGGTCGAAATCCTTGGCCAGTTGGTGCATGATAAGTTGCACGTGGATTTGATAAAACCTATATGTATCTAATTAGCGGATATTATAATACAATCAAAAATAACGCATAAGTGAAATTTTTCTTCAAATTAAAACAATGAATGAATACCTCGCCATCACGAACAATTCCAACACCAACTTTATTAGCACTACTTTCAATTCCCAAAATGCAGACCATCATGAAGCTATTAGCAAAATCGATCTAATCGTAACAGTTCTTCGGCTTTCTACAACAGAATTTTCTTTTTTTTTTATATTTTCATCATTTAGAGATATTTTAGAATTACGATATATCAAAATATACATGACTGAAAAGTTTTGAAAAAAACTACAGATGTTCTTTTGCACTATCATTGGAATGTATTGCTAATAGATATTTTAATACATCTTATTGTAGCAAAAAGGCCTGCACAAGATTAATGTTATTAAAATATTACTACCGGAATTGTAACGAACCATTACGAAATGCGCTTTTTTAAAAATTCTTTTATTTTCATTTCTTAAACAATTTGAAACAACGACTGCTGTCATTCTCTTCTTTTTTATTAAATTTTTCCACTACTTCCAATAATTTTTACAAAAGAAAATTTATAACCTATCTTATGCACATGGGCAATGTGAATTTGGATGAAAAGCTTTCAAATTATAAATTTCTTTTGGAAACAAAAATCTTCTATTCAATTTGAAAAATGAACAACAATAAGAGACGAGAAAAAAAAAAAGGAACCTTTAGAAGTTGATCTGCTTTTTTACCCGTAGCTCTCTTATTGAAAAAGAATTCCCGATAAACACGCTCACAGAAATATTCTTTATCCGTGTAAACAAAACTATCAGCTTTACGTAGAATTCGTTTATACAATGATAAAATCAATAAACGATTACTATTCATCAGCACTCAAATGGAATGCAATAAAATACGGCTAACACTGAAAATATTTTTTAAAACTTTTAATATTAATTCATTTCGTTTACCAAATTTTGTGATTGAGTAATTAGAACTAGTACTGATTAATACAACAAATTAATCAATCAATTAAATGATCAACCAGCAACAACCTTGAAATCTCACTTATATAATCTATCGCAAAATGTCAGAATATTACATTAAAACGACGATTGATCTCACTAATTCGGTATAATTAAAAAGACTGTTTAGAAAAATTAAGCCTCTTTCTATTATCATTCTTGGATCATCGAAACACTGTTAATGATAATTTTACCTGCGAATTTATTTACCTAATGGATATTTTCCATTTTCATTTAATCAAATCAAATGAATGAAAACTTTAATTATGAAATATATGGACGACATCATTTCACGACGATTGGTTTTTAATAAAATTTAATGCACCATTCAATATGAACATTTATTTATATGGGTAATGCAAAAATATCAATAAAGTATGTATTACAATTGATGTTATGTTTCAAAGATTAATAAAAATAAATAAATAAATAAAGGGAAGGGATGAATAAAATATGATTAAATAAGGAAAAGAATGCTCAAGCGATGAAATGCATTTAACATGAAATATTATTTATTGCAATGAAGCTAATAAATAAAAAATTTAACTAAATAATTAGGAGAACAAAGCAATGGCAAAAAATCTCACGAGAATAATGTCAAATATATTGGTAGTCAAAAGAGAATTAGAAATGGCCAATAAAAAAATAGTTTACAAAGAAAGAGAATTTCCTGCAAGAAAAACCCAAAAATATCCTCAACATTTCAAATAAAATATTGGAAGAACATAGAATGTAGCAGTAGAAAAGAAGAAAAAAATGATTGAAAAAGCGCTGAGATTCTTTTCCAAGGAACAATTCATAAATATATCACTCTTAGAATAATAATAATTTAACTAAATAATTTCGTGGGGAAAAGAGATATTCACTTTTCTTCTCTTAACAAATTTATAATTGAAAATTACCACTTTTAGGATGAGTAATATTCAAATAAATATTGCTCTAATCAAATTGTCCATGATATCACTTGATCATCAAAATATAATGCGAAAAAAATTGAAATTTTAAAAACCGAATGTTAAACAAAAGGAAATTTTCCAGTTTTCAAATACATCAGTGTGGTGGAAAAGAACGACAAAAAAGTTTTTATATTATTTTTAAAACTACCTCTAATGAAATTTTTCCTTTAAAGAGAGAAATCTTTAAATATTCAAATACTGAGCCTATTACTTAAGTATATGAAGTAAGTGAAAAGGAGCGTAAGAAAACCTGAGCAAAAAAAAAGCCTATAAATTGTTCTTGGAGCAGAAACGTCATGAAAAATAACCTAGCTAAACATGCTACTTTAGGTTTTTATCCACTAAAAAAAGATATCAGTCGATTAAAATGATATGATAAAGATAAAATTTTCATTTTTTTCCTGTCCGATTAATGATAAATTCCTTTCGAGAAATAAGGTCAGGAACAAAATGAAAATGACATTTTATTCCACCCATATGGAATTTAAGCCATATAAGTTTTTACAATAAATCCATATAAAATGGGAATACATGCCTTTTATACAATCGAATTTTGAAAAAAAAAAAAAGGAAAAGAAAAGGAAAAGCAGAATATAAGTCACAGAAAAAAGCAACAACTGATGCAGAAGTTACAAGTAAAACGGTTAAGGCATGGGAAATCACTCAGAGCCGGACCGGAATCAATTCTTTCGCCACGAAGGAAAAAAAAAAGGAAAACACACGGTAAATCGTATTCAGTTACAACGGAGAAAGAACTGTGCTTGTTTTCAGTCTTACATAATATGCGGAACGGATGAATGAAAATAACGCAACAGCAATGACAAGTAACCAAATCAAGTAAATAAAAGGTGCAGATTTTGCTGAATTCCATGTTCCTATCTGAAAAAAATTATCATAAATAAAAGAGATGGAAATGCAGTGAGCAAGGCCTAAAATAATACATCAAAAAATAAGCGTCGTCCAACAAATGAAACGCATTTCAATATTTCTAAAAAAACACCTAACAAAAAGGAAAGGAATTTAGTGGAATAATAAAGAAACTTACCATTAATCCAATCGCAACCATCAAGAATACTAGTGAACAAACAATGAATAATATTGCTCTATTACGAGCATAGTCACGCCCCACCGATGAACTATAATATTGCTTTATTTTTCTTCATATAATAACTACAGTTAACTTGGTTAAAGTTTGCTTGTTTATAGGCCTGTCATTTATAATTTCTCTCTTATCAAAGACACACGAAAAACCTTAAGTACCATTACTATAAAACAGTTAATTGACTCATTACTTGTCCAAAATGTCTGAGGATTTTATTAAATCGATAAATCAATTTGATTATTGATTTTTTTTGACAAATATCTCTTGTTAGTAATTTAATATTTGATTAATTGAACGAGAGCTACAGCTTTGTTTCGTAAATAAATGAACTGACATTTTTTGGCAATGTGGACATTTCGCAGCTGTAACATTAAGTGTGTTGAACATGAAAATTTCTTGACAATGAGCACACAGAACTCGGCATGTTCCAGTTGGAGCTCTACAAAATGCATAAATTTATTTAGAAATATATCACTAATAAAACCTGGCGTAAACAATTTCATCAAAATTCAATGTAATGTAAAAAAAGATACCCTCAATTACTCTTATTTTTAAAAAATTAAAAAAGAAATTGTTGAAACCAAATTTTTACATTAAAATTTAATTTGGGAACATTATACAAGTAAAAAAAAAACATACCTAACAGCAGTACCAACCGGTGCACTACCGCCTAACGTAATAACACGTTTGCAATTTTTACGAGGGCAAGCAATACGATTTGAAGATGCTTTACAGAGCAAAAGACAGTTACACGGACAACGTACATATTTTTTACCAGGTGGTGCAGCACGAATTGGTGTTGCTTCATTACAGTGATTACATTTCACAACATGCTGTCTCATCTGAAAGCAGAAAAAAACGAAAAATATTTCACAAAAATAATAAAGATTAAAGCCTAAATGATATTAAAATTAAACCAAATCGATAAGATAATAACAATAATAATGATACCTTTGTTTGATTTCCAAATATCAACCAATATCAACATATAATTTAAGAAGTAATGAAAATCCTTACTGAATTTGTTTAAAAATCTTGAACGAAAGCAAACTGCTTGACCTTGCCTTCGATAACAATAGTAGCTGAGCATACACGACATGTAACTGTTGGACCAGTATGTCTTAATGGTTCAGATGGTTCACCATAAGTATGCGAAGTAATTTGCTGCTCCCGTGGTATCGTATGATGTTCCTCCTCACGTCTAATATATTCTTCCGGTGTACCAATTCCGGTCCCAGTATCTTGATTCTCAGTACCTTCATAATTCGGCGTAACCGTTGACTGTTCGCTACTTAACAATGGTGCACATTCATTATTATCATGCTCATCTACATCGCCCATTATACTTCCTTTTTTTTCTTTCCGCAACTTCCGAACGAACTTTCGTTGCTGAAAATGACTCATTCACTTTGTCTTCTAATAGTCAAAACATCTTATGAACAATTCGAACATTCCCCTTAGAAAAGTTCGCTGTTTTAGTTTAAATAATGTCACATCGAGCAAACAGAATAGGAAAATACCACATAGTTCTCAAAGATTTCATTGAATTAATCATAAATGGCTTAAACTTCGCGAAATTTTATTATGTGATAAGAAAATCTAACATTACAAACACACATTACTTCCCAAATATTTATCAGTTAGAATCCTCTTGCATAGCTATGTTTCATTCC